>JAJJWW010002237.1:0-33827 GCA_023531295.1 Papaver armeniacum
CGCAAAATTATAAGATAATACATTTTGATTACCTATATAGCCCCATATGAAATATAAATTAATAATGCATTACATATATATGACTTACGAAGACTTTTTTAAAAATGATTTGATTATCTTTTTTTTCTTTTCTTTTCTTTTTTTTTTGCTAAAATCAATATCGCATCAATTTCATCTCTAATTTTTCTTATCATTTGTAAGAATTTTTGGTGTTAGCTCAAAGAAGAAATTATTCACAAGTGATTGTTGCTTTAATAGTCTCGTTTTCGTGAAAGGGGCTCTATCTTAGAGCTTTCATCATCTTCTTCCACATCTTTATCAGCCTCCCATAACGTTTCGATTATTTCTTAACCGGCTAACAAATCGTGGTAACTTCATTTTCTTACGGATAATTTAGGACATTTTCGATATTCATTGAATTGTGATAGCCCAACTTCTCGATCAAATTTTGCAAATCTTGAGTGATTTCACTGTCTGTATGTTCATCCAATTATCTATACACAAGTTTAGATAAGAAATAAAATACATGATTAAATATTGTGTTTATAAAAATATGATTTGGTATTGATATTGTATTTATATAGAAAATATAAAAGATATGATATGGTATTTTGTATGTATAGAAACTAATAACTTAATATGAAATTTATCTATAAGTTAATAAAGTATTAATTAATATATAAATTAATAGTTATTAATTAATATCTCGGTTAATTAATGAATTTAGATGGTCCCGACAACATTAATTTATAGAGTTTCTACTATATTAATTTATCTTTCCTATTAAAAAAAAAAAAAACGTTGGGCAGTGGGCATTGCACACCTCTTTGCTTTCATAGTACCACAAGAACACACCGCACGTGCTACAACCTATGTAAATACATCTTAGCCGTGGATTTCACTTTTATAGTTGATCATGCCCATTCATTTATATTAATCCCTAAACCTAAACCTAAAACGAAATCATAATCAGATTTTTCTCACTCTTCTATCTCCTTCCTCTTTTTTCCAGCTTCCATCCGCTTCTGCGGTGATCTTTCTTCTCTCTTCTTTGCCCACCTACACAGCTCCACTTCATTTACTAAAATCTTAAAAACCACCGCCTCAAACCGTAGTCGCATCTATCTAAACACCAAAATGAAAAAGTTAATTAATCACTTGATGCTATTTTTATAGGAGTGATTAGTGATTCGTTATTTTTTTTTTTACAAATCGGGGATTAGTAATTTGTTATTTATGTTGATGAAGGCTTGTTTGATCTGTTTCTTCTTTTCATGTTAGTTTTCCGATTTGATCACAATCACACCGCTGCTAAGAATACGGCGACTGGAGATGATTCTAGAGATTCATTTTTAACTGCCCTTAAATTACTTTAGTGCCCTTATTTTCTTATACGAATGTACATCTGAAATATTGTAACATGGGTAAATGTGTAATACTATTAATTCCTAGCTTTGTTTACTATTATGCCCTCAACAATTTGCCAAATAGGTATGGGTGATATATAAAAACAGGGGTAAAATAGTCCAAAAAATGTGCAGCTTCAACTAAGTGTAGTTGGCTTTATATAATAGAATAGATTTGTGTTTATTTATTGTTTCCCCGTATGGTAGGGTTTCTTTTTGTCGTTTTATGCATCCCTCGATTTAATCAAAGGGACCAATTAGATACCAAATGAAAATAATTTTAGTTTACCTTCTCATGGGTCGAGTCTAAGTAATTAGTGGGGTGGTGCCCAAGTGGACGCCCTAGCCTATGGGTATATTTTTGCCATATTTTTCTTTTATATATTTGTAAAAATGAAGGTCTTATAATGTTCGCCCTCATAGGCCGTAGCATGCGATTGCATTTTTCCGCCTGTTTAAAATACGTTTGTTCTAAAATGCAGTCACAAATATCAAAATCTAAACAATGCATGGTAGAATTGATTCAGAATCTTAACGGTGATGTCGGGCTAGAGTAAAACTATTATAAAAAATACGGTGAAAATTTATGAGAAGTTTTGAGTTCTTTCTGTTCTAAAAATCCACAATTCAAAGCAAATTCAGTGGATGGGCAATAGTGGACACGGCAAAGGGTCAAACTAGATGACAAAGGCTGAAATCTGAGCATCTGCCCATCCGGTAATTGTATGCATGTGGTTCTCACATTAGCAACACTTTTCAAAGGTTCACATATAATACAAATGAAAACAAAAAAAAAAAACAATTATCTTACCCAATGTGTTATTGTGGCTAATATTCCTCGTTTAATTGTGGGGCCCCTAGGGGCCCCGACTAATTTATACCCACACCAAAATTTTAGGGGTTCCAAAAGGTGGTGAAAATATCATTCTACCCTTACTACTTAAAAACGTATTAACCCTAAACACAAGGCCCCAATTGATTTTCTAAAACCAAAATCAGTTTACTCTCCTCTTTTCCCTTCCTCTCCCACCCGAGTTCTCTCCATTGACGACCATTTTTTTTTTTTTTTCGTCGATTCATCGTCGTAATCGTCTATACGAAAACTCTAATCGATTTCCATTAACTTGTTCTACAAACATGGCTCGAACCAATGAGTTCAAAGGAAAGTTTGCTAACCCTAAATTGGTAGAGAAACCCAAATTGAAGATTAATCTCAAAAACCAAGGTTGTAGTAAGAAGCCTAGTGTTGTGATTACACAACAAATTAATACAGAGATGGGATAAATGGAGGATAATTGGTGTTAAACACCTCTTGAATCGCAGATCCAAGCAGATTTCGTGCTAAGAAGCGCAACCAAGGAAATAACAATTTCATTAATTTTCGATGGGATTCACCGAATCCTTCTTACGTAGATTAAAATGACCAATAATTGGTCTTAACTCTAGTGAATGGATCACACACGTGTCCATAATCGATGGCTAGTAATGAGCTAAGATAAAATTGTTAAATACATACAAGTTATTGCTAAAGGCAGACTAAAGTGATAGCCCTTACTAGTCATACTCAGGACAATACCTACCTCTAAAAACATCCTTGTCCTCAAGGATGAACTTAGATAAAGGGGGTTCAATATTAGAGATGTTCTCCAAGTTGCATTCTCGTGAAAGGAGTTAGTCCATTGGATCAAGACTTATCTGACATGTTGCTGCAGAATTTGCCGTGAATCCAAAACCTTTTCAGGGAGCATAATCACTTGGCCTTCATGGTCTACACCATTTCAGCATATTTGCAACGCTAATATTTTCGAGTTTGCAACGTATATAAACGTTTTTACGTGGCAACGTCTATATCCGTTGCAAATAAAAATACGTTGCTATAATTATGTAATTTCCGATAATAATTAAGTAACGTAAATGCAACGTGAAATATACGTTGTTTACAAAAGTGGCAGTTTTGTGATTTGGTTTTATTTTAAGGGTGTTGTGGTTGGTTATATTTTTTATTTTTTTTAACATTTTATTTTAATTTAAAATTAATTTCCCTTCCAAAATTTATTTTCCTCTCAAATTTTATCTATATTTTCACTCTCAATTATTACTTTCCCCCAAATTTCTCCTACCAAATTTTTTTCCCCAAAATATAATCATTACATATTTATTTCAACTTTAATCTAATTCTAATCATTTTAGTCTTAATAATACTACTTTTACTTCATTTATTTCTACTTCATTTTTCTCATTTACATAAACTTCTAATGATTTTATTTACTTCATTAATTTTTACTAAGTCCAATCATTTCTTCACTAATTTCTAATCATTATCAATTTCATTAGTCCTAATTATTTAGTTAAGATTTTGTTAATTTGACCCAATTTACTTCCCTATTTGCACTTATTTCCCCAAGTTTCAAGTTTTTTCACCCTATTATTAAAAAAGAAACTCTTCTCTCTCTACTTAAGATGTACCTCTCTCTCGAACCTTTTTTTTTTTTTTTTTTTTAATCAGACTTCTTTTTTTCTTCTTCTCTCAACTTTCATCAAGAACTCGAACTCGAACTCAAATCGATTCTCTTATCACTCTCTATCTCGAAAACCCGAGATTCCGATGAACAGATCGAAATCCCAAGTTTAATTGAAGATTTTGAGAGTCAAAACCCTATTTTCAACCAGGAAAGAAACCCTAGAATTCAACATTAAAACCTCAAATCGATACCCGTTTATTCTTAAGATATGTATCCTAATCAAAACCCCTAAATCTAAAAGTTCGATCTATCAACTATTGACCCTAATTTTAAGAAGGTATAAACCCTAATTTCTCGCTCTCTTTTTTTTTTTGGCTGATTAAACCCTTGTTTTTGGTCAAGCAAGATGATGGTTTCACTTGATTGAAACGTTGTTTGATAACATCCGGATGTTATTCATCTATTTTATGCTCTTGTTTTTATCTTTGAGAAATTTCCATCTCGTTTCTCAATATTTCGCTTTTGTTATTTTCATTGAGATTTCATTAAAGTTTGTTATTTTCTTCACTCGTGTTCTTCGTGTTCGTAAATCGTATGGTTTCACTTGAAATATGCTTAGTTACGAGTTATTGTTGTTGATTTGGTACTCGCTGTTGTATGTGACTAGTTGAGCAGGTGCTTTTGTTGGTAATTTATGTTAACTAATTGTTGTCTCGTGACTAGTTGAGCGAGTGCTTTGTTGGTAATTTATATTAACCAATTGTTCTAAAATATACTTTTTGTGTTTTGATGCGAGTTCGTAGATTACGCAGTGGTTCCCGCCGACTTGATCGAAAAAGTCGCTTAATCGTATTTCACCATTGTATATGTTTTGTTGCTCTATCTTGATGCTTAGGTTCTTACTTTTCTTATTGTTGGATGTATTTGTAGGGGTTAATTATATGCTTTTTTGTTGTGTGGCTTTGTGTTTAACAAAGCTAGTTTAGGTTTCTGTGTTTACTTATTGTTTCGACTTTTCCGAATGGTTAGGTTCTTATGTTTCTTCTTGTTGGGGTTCTTTCTGTAGGTGCTAATTGTGCGCGAAAGTTATTCACAACTGCAAGATCGTTGGTGAGTGATTTGTTGTATGTCCAGTATTATTTAAGAAACTTTTACTTATTTCTAACTTGTAGTTGATCTTGAGCACTCATTTTTTTGTTTATTTTGATGCAGAGCGTGTAGAATACGATTGTGGTAGACTTGAAAAGGTCAGGTAATCGGTTTAGTGGAATGAACATGTATCCCTGTTAATGATTCTATCCATGGTGTTTGATAATTTACAATATGATGGTTTTGGTAAAGATGATATGTTTCTGAAATCAAATGAAAATGGTGAAGATATTATTGCTCCATGTTAGTTAAAATATGCTCACAAGTTATTGATCCCATGCCATGGAGTTTAACTTCTATTGTGATAGATATGTATGTCACCATAATATGCCATAAGCTAGAGTTTTGCTTTTGGTGCAGTCTTAATTTGTGTAGTCATACTTTATTTTTTTTTCTTGTCATTATTTATAATCTAGTTTGTGTTGACGATTTGTAGATGAATGAACTGTGAGAAAGGATGGATGATCGTTGTAATGCACTCAAAGAAGCTTCTTACTATACAAGCAGATGACTTAATAAAACCGCAATTCAAGAATTCTAGTCGATTTTTGCCGATGAACCCCATTTAAGAAATTTGCTAAAATCGCGCCATGATTAACAACTATTATGTTGTAAACTTGTATTTGGTTATCGATCGTTTCTTTTTATTAGAGTTTAATATGTTTGTACTTGTGCTTGTATTCTAGATCCTATTTTATTATTTTTGATAATGTGTTGGTGTAATGAAGTGTTCTTAATATTGCTTATTTCCCCCTACCGTCAAGAATTTGATGTTTGATTGCGTACTAATACTTCTCCTTTTTTTTTTTGCAAGACAATGGAACAACAAAGAAAGCTCATATTCTCTTGGTACGACTTCGCAAAGAAAATAGATCCAGCTCTTCCGCATGTGAAGCCAAAGATGATAGTCAACCTCGACCCGGGCCGGAAGGCCCTAGAACCTCATCACGCTGCATTTGCTACTAGGGCAGTGAGAAATCATACGCCAAAGATATTCCAATAAACTACGAAGAATGGAGGATCGTGCCCGATAACTTTAAAAATGATGTTTAGAATTGTTTGATGGTATAGAAACCGATTTCCGTGTTTGTGAAGGAGATATAAGTATGACTTAAGGGCCATCATCTTTGGACCACGCCGGAAAAAGCCAAGAAGAGACTCGCAAGACTGTGGGAGGAGGGGGAGGAAGGGGAAGAGGAGTTTGAAGAACATGTACCAGTTGAATCGACTCGAACAATGGGAAGCCGTAAAAAGGAAGTTCCAAATGGGATGGATCGCAGATATCTGGTAAGTAACATTGTTGTGTCTCCCGCTTGTAACACATTCCACCTTGCTCTTAGGACTATTCTTTCCTTGGGTAAATAACATCCTTCTCCCTAATATTTACTATTTATTATTTTAAAACACCGCCGGTGCTTGTCATTTGTCAGAGTATCTAACAAATCAAGATCAAACTTAAACCATTACCAGACCCATCTCCGTTAATTGTAACACCACTTCCAAGTATTAGAACATATGCCTCTCTCTTTTCCGCTTTTGCAGATCATTTGGTTTAATGAATATTGATCACTCTTTTGTTTATTTTTGTTATAGGTTTGTGCGAGGTATTGGAACATATGCCTCGAGTCATTTCATCTTTGGAGGATAATCTATGTTAGCTATCCTTGTTTTTGTAGTCCATTGCAAAGTGCATACTTCCTTTAGCTACTTTGTTGTACCAGCCAAGATTTAATCTATGGTCATGTTCCCACCACCCCTTGTCATCAATATTTTCTTACATGTCCTCTTTGTGGATCTCATTAGCTATATGAAGTGCATGAGTGAATTAACTTGCTTTCAATAACCCTGACTATCAACAATGGCATCTTTGAGCCATTCTTTATCATCTTGTGACCTTTCCAAATTCGTATTCATTAATAATTTACACACAGAAGTTACCATAGTTAGCAGTTATTTCTGTCAACTCAATGTTATGCTAAGCATTTTTATAGAGGAAACTTTCTTTTAAAAAATCGTTCAAGTAATCAAACACTTACCTTTGTCTTCTTGTAGGGCATAGTTCGTGGGAAGCCGGATCTCGCCAGTGAAGATGCTTTGAGGTCCGAAATACATTCTCGTCATTTCAAAGTGGTTTTTCTTTTAATCAATTGCTTGAAGATTGCATTGCAAATATTGTTATCGAATTGCCTTTAATACCGCATTATGAAATACATGTGCAATTTGCTGCAGTAGGGACCTCGTGCCCGGGAAACTCTGGAGCATGATACGTACATTGTCATCCCGGTAATTTATTTGTTCAAATGGAAACAACTAAGAATTGGTTTGTTTGGTTATGATTTAGGTGTTTAGTTTCGTTGATTGGTACCTTCTTGATGCATGGTTTGATCATTGTCTTGGTTTTATTACTTTTTGGGTTAAGTACTTTGGATAGTCCTCTAGTTTCAATCCAAGATTAAGATCAAATGGGCAGATCTTGTAGATGTCTATTTACTGGTGACTTGGCTAAGTCATATATATGTCCGCAATTCTCTTCGCCTTAATCGATCAACAACAATATCAATACTCTATCACAAACCATTTACAAGTTAAAAACAATTAGGCTTTGCTTTTGTTCTTAGGATGCTTGTAAGGTAGAATATGTTTAGCTTTGACCACTTTGGAAGGTAGAACATGGAGACATTTTTGTTAACATTTACAATTTTACTTGTTTCGGCTATCATATGTGGTATCCGTATGTTCGATTTAATGCTTACATTTTGTATGTGTTGATTTTTGTAGTGGATTAAGTACCATTGGTAGTCCGGAATTGGAGGGACGGGTCATTATAGAGCTTGCTATCGATCAAGGTTAGTTTTAATATGTATTGATGTTTGATCCTTCTCAAATTTAGAAACTAGGGTTCTTGTCAAGAATTTGTGTAATCGAAATTTAGGGGTTTCTACTATTTTGATCAATTACATCATACCGCCTAATTGAATGGTTTGTACTAATGCATGCTTCGCTTTAGTAATTCCTTTTGATTCTCTCTTTCGATTTGTATTTTTTTTGTTATACTTAAGGTTCTTACGATTTGCATAGTTAGAACCAAAGTGTCATGGGTGGTGATGGAAAATCAATGTATATCCGGGTCTGCTAATGATGTACATCTGGGTCTTACAATGGTGTATGCGGGTAGAAATCGATAACCTGATCAAAGATAAATCCGGCTTTTTTTTGAACCCGATTAAAAATTTGCAACGATATAAATGTTGGTGACTAAAGCGTTGTCGACAATCTAGTGATAAGCAACGTATATAAATGTTCCAAATGATAACACGGTGTCACAATTTTTAGCGGGACCCACTGACACGTGGCAAAACCATGGGCTACGATTGGTGTTACGTTGCTTAAAAAAGAAAAACGTTGCTTAAATTAATTTAAGCAACATCTACATACGTTGCTTAAAATAATATAAGCAACGTATAAGGCGGCGTATAAAACGTTGCTTATTTTAATTTAAGCAACGTATGTAGACGTTGCGTATAATTTGTCACGCCGTGTAAGCAACATACATAAGCGTTGCTTAAATTCATAGCAACGAAAATAAACGTGGTAAATTTGGCATTTTGGTGTAGTGGATCCACCACTGGAAGAGAGGGGGAAGGAGTGTGTTGCTGCTATCAGGCTTCTTGAGTTGAGAGACATGAAATATAGGATGAATGCGAGAGTGTGAAGGAAGATCCAACCTGTAAGCCACTTAGCCAATGCGCTCCATAACTTGATAAGGGCCATAGAATTTGGATGAGAGCTTAAAATTTTTCCACAAGGAAAGAGATGATCACTGTAAGGTTGAAGTTTAAGGTAGACAAAGTCTCCAACTTCTAAGGTTCTATCTTGTCTGGATTTGTCAAGATATAGCTTCATTCTTTCCTGGGCTTTATGAAGTGATTATTTGAATATATCAAGAAGAGAAGCTCTATCTCTCAAGCATATCTCAATTACAAAGAATCAAGTGGTAGTAGCAGAAGGAAAAGCAAGATGAGGAGGAACATACCCATATAGTGCCCGAAAATAAGAAGTCTTGAGGCCTCGTGTGGTAGCTAGTATTATACCACCACTCGCTTAAGGCTAAGAAATCAGTCCACTTCCCTAGTTTGTGGCCAATGATGCACCTCAAATAATTATCAACACAAGCATTGACCCTTCGGTTTGGCCATCGGTTTGGGGATGATATGTTGTGCTAAGGTTGATGCTAGTACCCAATGCTCTAAATAAATCCCGCCGTAAGTTGCTTTGGTGAAGACTTTATCTCTCATACACAATGGAAGAGGGTAATCCATGCAACTTAGCCACTTGATTCGTAAAATGCATGAGCTACAGATGCAGATAGATAGGGATGTTGTAGAGCTAAGAAGTGAGCATATTTTGTCATCTGTCTACTATCACCAAGATGACACTTTTCTTGTCCGCTCATAGGCAAACCCTCTATAAAATCCATTGTTATATGTTGCCAAGCATGTGCGGTGGATAGGCAGAGGTTGGAGCAATCCAGTGAGTTGGTGTTATCCGCTTTGTTTCTTTGCGAGATGTCACACTCGGGACATAAGAGAAATGATGTCTTTATGGATACCGGCCAATGAAAATGACTTCTTGCTCACCGATGTAGCTTGAATTCCGTAATGTCCTCCAATGGCAGAAGTATGTAGGGACTGCAAGAGTTTTTCTCTAACTGAGCATCAAGATGATGTAAAGCTTATTTTTATATCTCGTAACACCATCAATGAGTGAGTAATTAGCAAAGAGAATCGGAATCGAGTAGTAGTTGAGAAATGAGTGATTGGTTTTTGCATCATCAACATAACTCTGTTGAACTTCTTATATGCAAGTTGGTCTAGATATGGCCATTGAACGGCAAGTAGCAGAATCTGAGGGTCTTCTAGAAAGTGCATCATCAACCACATTGTCACAGCCTTTTTTGTACTGAATTTCATAATCAAATCCAAGCAATTTGATGATCCATTTTTGTTGGAATGCAGTTGTAACCTTCTGTTCCAATAGGTACTTCAGACTTTGATGGTCAGTTTTGATAATGAATTTAGTACCTTGGAGATAATGCTTCCACCTTTGAACAAGTAGCAGAATAATGGATAAAAATTCCTTCTCATAAGTAGAGAGTGTTGGGTAAAAATGCTCTAGGTCCTAGTGGTTTGTCAAGTAAGCAATTGGATTCTTGTCTTGCAAAAGGACAAATTGCAATGCACATGTAACTAGCATCACTTTCCACTACAAAGGGCTTAGAAAAATCAGGTAAAGCCAATACAGGTGTAGAGCTCAATGCATGTTTGAGAGTCTCAAATGCAGTTGTAGCATCTGAGCTCAACTGGAATGAGTTTTTCTTGAGGAGATTAGTTAGTGGCTTGCTTATAACTCCATAATGCTGCACAAACTTTCTTTAGTAACCTGTAAGGCCCAAAAACCCTCTCAGCTCTTTAATGTTCCTTGGAATTGGCCAAGATTGCATACAAGCAATTTTATTGGGATCAGCACACACACCCTCTGCTGTGATTATATGACCCAGATATTCCAAGGAAGGTTGGACAAAGCAACATTTGGATAGGTTGGCAAATAGTTGGTGCTGTCTGAGCAGTGTAAAGACCAATCTGAGATGCTCCAAATGTTCACTCATTGATCGCTGTCGTAAGCGTCAAAAATAATTTACACTTTCTTACTACTCAAAATATTAATATAGCAAGGGCAAGAAAGGATCGTTCCCACAGAGAGGTCTAGGTTGTCAAATTGTTATGGTTTCCTATATAAAACACCGGAAGAATTTCGATTGTGTAAATAAAAATAAACAAAAAGCAAATAAAGTACGCAAATCAAGGATGTGAGATATTGATAAAGGTTTCATCTTCAATTGCAAACAAGTTTATGAATATATGAATAGAATTCGTATTTAATCTCGCTATCATCAAGAGCCATAGAATACCTTATTGCAAGAATACTCCGTAATTTCCAAAGTTATCAACACACACATTAGGTCACAAGATGTGAAATCTACCTAAAGAATAACCTAACGCCTTGCGCTAATCAAGTTCAATTCCTAGGAGCATTAAGTTTCGTAAATAGGCTAATCAATGCAATTGTAATACATTGCACAAACAATTCGAACAAAGGTCAATTTCTACATATGAATACAAGGATGTATCACTACAACCTAATATCATATCATGCTACTCGTATTCAAGGTTATCGCTCGATGAAAACCCTAAAATAGCTATAGATATGGATGTGAGTTCAATCAATTCTAGACTCGACTAAACAAACATTCAATCATATTGCAATACTTCGATCATGCAATTATTATAACCCGTAGAAATCAAACGATAATATTGAGAGAAAACTAATTCATAAAAATCATAACTTGGTTGCAAAATCCAACTACATCTTCAACCAATAATAAAAACTTAGTTACTTGTGTTCATGGAGTTCATAACAAGAAGAAAGAGAAAAGACTTCATGGTTCTAAACCCTAGAATAAAGTAGAGGCCAAGATAATAGATAAAGATAGAAGTCCTCTCTTTTATATGTTTCTCAATTTCCATAAAGGATACTCCTTCCAAAATTAGGTTTTGTCTTCAAGTCCATTAGTTGGAAATTCACCAAGCCCACAAGAAGGAGAAACCCGTGTAGAAAATACGCCAAAACGGCGGCCGAAGTCTCGGGATTGTGGCTGGGAAAGTCGCCGGAATCGCCCTGCGATCGGGCAAAGTCCGCCTGGCCACCGGTCAACGAGTCGAACGGCCGGTCAACGGGTCGAACGATTCAACTCGGTCCGATCAGGTCGGAGAGTCGACGGGTCGTGAGAGTCGACCAGTGTCGTGGTCTTTGCCATCTTGCCAAAGCCATCAGACAAGCTTCAGGCTGTGTTGCACAATCCTTGTGCATCTCCAAGTGCCTTAGCCAGCCATCATGACCCCGGCAATTCCATCATTCTCCTTGCTCACCACATAACACACCACCTTCCCGTTGCTTCACAACAATGCCACCAGCCTCCCCCTCTATAGCTCCATCTCCACTCGCAAAGATCACCATCTACTTCAATCACCCAACCTCACTTCCTGTGCCAGCATCACCAACCGGCCATAACTCCACCCGCAAATCCTCCGTTATCACTAACACCATGAACCAAGAAAGCTTCCCACCGCAAAAAGAAACACCACCGCAAAGCCAACCTCCACCATTACAAACCAAAGACCGTGCCTCGCCCATTTCCATCACCAGTAGCCACAAACACCACTAGGCTGCACTGCTACATCGGGTTGCATTTCATCAAGCACTCCGCACACCGAAACGACTCCACTCACTAGCTACATACCACCACAAATTGCGACCCTTGCAATTCTATAAGCCCATGGAGTCCAACTCGGCCACCACAACCATCTTCGCTGTTGTAGCCGCACCTGCGACCTAATTCCATTTCAATTCAATCCACCAACTCCCCGCATTGTACTCTACATTTTCACACACATTCATCCATTAAGCCACAACAAGAAACTCCACTCGCTCCTCACTAACCTATCGGGCCCAACAAACAGCCTTTCTTTCACCATCAAACTCATATTCCCAAAGATCATACCGACACAATATAACTTCAAGCCATCATTCCCTAACTTCACCACCTATTGCATTGCAACCCATCTTCACCAGCCTTGCACCCGCAATTCCGCTTTTCCATTGCAACATCAAGTCCAACCAAAGACCACTAGCACACCCTTTGTGCTCACAAACCCAAGACACAATCACTTCACCATTCCATTGCCCCGAACCACTTTGCCTCCACAGGTAAACCACCTTCTCTGTAGTTCATTGCCTCCACCGATCACCATGTCCATGGCATGCTCATAAGCCAAACACCAACCGAACCCCCATTCAAGCAACAACCACCGCCATCTCCACCCGAGTATCAATAATTTCTTTCCCGTGATTTCAAGACCATACTAGTTCCTCCACCCGCAACAACACAGCTCCAATTCATTCCTCGGCTTCACTCAATCAAACAACAAACCAAACTAGCCATCACAAGAGCCTCTGATTCTTTGTTTAGCAGCTCATCCTTCTTCAATTTGTGATTCACCACACCATTTAATCCTTGCTCGTCCCCTTCTATCAACTTCGAGATGTGAGCTTGAAAAATACAAAGAAACCCTAAGCCTCTTATCTAAATTTCTTCTCGATTCCTTTTCTTCAATCAACATCCATTCTTCATAATCCTCGATTTCTCTTCTTCAACCAACAAAGCACCTTCGATGTCGAATCCTCCAAAGACATATCTCGACTTTCAATCTCAAGAAACCCTACTCAATCCCCATCTCGCTTGAGAATCAAACTCTAATCCGTCCATCAAACCCCTTACTTCTTTTCGATCGATCTACCGAGATCGATATCAACATCTCGAATTCTCGAACCTGACAGAGCAAAGACTCATTTTCTTAGTTTCTGTGTGAAACACATTGAATGAAATGAAAATGAAAAGAAAAGAATCGGCCTAGGGTTGTAACGACAGGTTGGATAACGCCACCCATCTCGCACGATAAGGGGTACCCCAATGGATGCCCCATAACATGTGGTGGCTATCATTTAATACCTCTCCAAAAGAAAGTTGTCCCCTTAAACTCGGGTCGCCTCCGTATATCACTTGCCCGTGAGATGACAATTTCGCCCTTTGACTCAATTTGGGTAATTTCTTCCTCGTTTCCTCCGTGCGACTCCAGAGTACCTAATAACTCAAAAACACACGTAAAGTGCATAATTCACAAGAAAATAGCAAAGAAAGCGTAACTACTAGATAGTAAATACGGTGTATTCTACACCTATCGATTCCCCCACACTTAGACTTTGCTAGTCCTCGAGCAAATTAAACAAAACAATCAAAATACAACAACTCCGTGTCGTCGAGGCTACGGTCACTTTTAGCATAAATAATAAGCCTTTAAACCCCTAGGTGTCCCTAGTGGACGAGTTATAGTCTCGTGAGGGTTTACTAGAGATATACCCACAAAACCTATTTTTCCAACTTACTAGTTCTCCGTAATGATAGTATCCAACGCGCTAAGAAGACATAGAGATTCTCGCACACTAGTCATAAGAAGTTAGACACATAAATGAACATAATCTCATTCTTAAAAGTTGAGAGAGAAGTAACCATCCCTTCTCGACTAAAATTCGGTTCCTGGAGTGATCAAAAGTTTCGACTCGCCTCACAAGAAAGGGTTTTATGATATTGCTCTCAATAATAAACAGCTCTTTATGGGGTCACACATGTGTCCAGTAGGGAATGAAGAGAGAATCCCGAGACACGTTGAATGGTGGGAAGGCATAACCCTCTCCGAAGTATTTTGAAAACCCACATCTTTTATATATTTTTGAAAACCCATTTTTTTCGACGATCTCTTCGAAAGGAAATCAAACCATTTAACGAAGGTGAGAATATGCTTACAAAGGAATCCGTTCGGCGTGCGCCTAGCACCACTCACAAAGATCCATAGAAACGTCTTCGGTCTTCTATCGGTGTCTTCATCTTCGTCTTCGGTCTTCAACTCTTGATGATAACTCTTGAACCTCGTGAGAATCTCGACAATTTAATTATTTCCTCAAATTCCTTGTCGCTTGAAACTTCATTATGGATATTCCTTCTTTCCATAGGCTTTATTGAAAGAATAAAAGCAAACTATACAAACCCAATTTTAATAAATTTTTTTTTTTTTTTTTTTTTTTTTGATTGAGACAAGAGAAAGTGAAATACAAAAATAAAAATGTAAGTACAATGCCATGGTATAAGTACTTTACCGCTTGAATCTTCACAAATTATATGTCTTGATATCATAAACTTCTCGAACTTTCATCCTTGATAATTTCCGCTCTTGTATTATAGTCTTCAACTTATAAAAATTCCGCTTGTTTTTTGTTGCTTTACTCAAATATGAAATCTGCCCATTACCGTAGTGTTGCTTGTAAACCTCGAACATGTTCAACTTTCCTTCGAATTTGTGATGCTCCTCTTGTTGATGATGATGGTGTTTCTATGGACTCGTTGGTGTAGAGAGAGATAAGGTGGATGGTGCTAATCGCGAACAAGATCACAAGTGGTATGTAAGTTAGCAATTCGATGTCACCAACATGGTTGATAAAAATAGCACTCAAGAGATCAAAATAGTGCTTCTATGGTGGGAAATTGACAGCTCACCATTCTGCCTTAATTTACGTACGGTGACACACTCTAAAAGCACAATTTAGACATGTACAAAGAATTGAAGGTTGGTGCCTCACATTATGTAACATGGGTAGTCTCCACTATAGGGGATCACTTTCTAATACCGAATCCAGCTTCGCACCTTATTTGCCACCGGCATGGTTAAATCCAACTTTAACTCTCATACAATTAAGAAACCCGATCATGTTCTCTCGTCATCTCTAAGTTCAGTCACTATTGTGAGATTCTCGATGTAATCTTAGCGACATGTATACTATGTGACTCTAAATAACTACAAGTTGGAGGTTTCTTATTCACTAGTTCACAAAAAGTTGAAAAATTGCAAAAATTTACAACATAAACCACTCCCCCACACTTAAACTTTACATTGTCCTCAATGTAAATTGAATCATCCAAAGTAAGTCAAGGTGGGAAATCTTGTAACAATATGCGAAAAGAAAAAGCTAAAAACAAGAAAAGAAAAATTAAAAGATAAGAGATACAAAACCTATGGGTTGCCTCCCATGTAGCGCTTGGTTTAAAGTCGTCACCCGACTATATCCTTGCAAGATTCATTCCCATATACCAACAATGAAAAGTTGGGGATCCTTCCATAGAACTGTTTTGGAAACACTAGCTTCACACAAATATTAGTAATATAAAGCAAAAGTGAAGCTATGAACCGATAAAAGCTTCCCCACACTTATTCTTGTCCACACATGGAAGTGTATAAAGAATATATGAGTCGGGTACTTCCACGGTTTCTTGGTCCATAACCTGCATAGTATGAGAATCAAGTATCTCTAATGGAGGAAAACGAGAAACAAAGTCATTCAACAATACTCACACATACATTCAAACCAATAAGAGGTAAAGGAGAAGAAACAATAGGCAAAGGGTTAGATAAACCTTGCACAATCTCTTGTATCACGGAATCCTCTTCATCCTTGAAAACTCAAGTGAATTATTCACCTCTTTTATATCATGGTCCTCTATTAAACCTTGCAGCCATTCTTCGTCCGTTTCGCCGTAACCAAAGTCTCGACATAAACAACATCATTACAATCATTCGCAAGCTCAATTGGGTCTTCTACAATATTGGTCAAAACGGTCTCATTCTCAACATACTCCTCTTTGTTGTAAGGCATATACTCTTTTTGCGGATGCAATATTGTCCATAAGGAATTTCTTTAGAACACTCATTGCATCATCCTCAAGCTCTACCTTTGAATAGGTTCTTGATCATTATTAAGATCAATGCTTGAGTAATCCACACAAGTGTCGACATATTCCTCTTCGCCTTCATCTTGATCCCAAAAAGACTCCATTGTACACTCCTCGGGGATGTCACCATGAATTGGTTCAAACGATGTATTTTCATAATAATCATCATCACTATCATAGTCAACATAAGATTGTTCCTCGCTGAATTTAGTGTTGCTAATCTCTAACTCATCCTTTTGAATAGGTGAATGATCATTATTACGATCAAGAGTTGAGTTAACTACACAAATATCAACAAAAATCCCCAAAGGTTTGCCTTTTTCAACATAATTATTCATTTCCTCCTTGTACTCATCAATGCCTTGTCTTAAAGTGGAAACACCTCTTTGAAGCTCTTGGAGTGATCCATCCAAATTCTGCATATAGTGTTCCATTTGTTTGTAAAGCTCATTCGACAAAGAAAAAGTAGAATTACTTACTTACATTGTTAGGCCAATTATATTCCCTTTGAATGGGTGGATGATCATAACTACGATCGAAATTGGGCCAAACATACATGAGCACATTCGGTCGATGAAATTGGTTCCACGGGGTTGTCCACAAATTGACTCCATGCTGGCCATAAATTGTTGCATCTCATCTACCAAACTAGAGGAAAAATTATAAGGAAAACAACTATTCTCCCCTCCTTGTGATTGCTCACTTACATAACCACCATAAGAAGGTTGATATGTATGAGAATAACTCATAGGGTACGTGGAGTATTGATCATAGCCAAAGGATTGGTTTTGATTATACTCCCCATAAGGGTGATAATTGTTATATTGTTGAGGTTGAAAGCCGTATTGATTGCTCCAATATGCTCCTTCCATAGAAATAAGCACCGAAATAAGATTCTCAAAACTCGGGTAAGAACCAAATAAGAAAAAGTAAAACAAAAACTAAATACAAAAATAAGAAACCAAAAACAATTAACAACCGTTGCCTCCCCGCAATGGCGCTAAAATTTGATCATGCGTAAGCGTCAAAAATAATTTACACTTTCTTACTACTCAAAATATTAATATAGCAAGGGCAAGAAAGGATCGTTCCCACAGAGAGGTCTAGGTTGTCAAATTGTTATGGTTTCCTATATAAAACACCCGGAAGAATTTCTGATTGTGTAAATAAAAATAAACAAAAAGCAAATAAAGTACGCAAATCAAGGATGTGAGATATTGGATAAAGGTTTCATCTTCAATTGCAAACAAGTTTATGAATATATGAATAGAATTCGTATTTAATCTCGCTTATCATCAAGAGCCATAGAATACCTTATTGCAAGAATACTCCGTAATTTCCAAAGTTATCAAACACACATTAGGGCTGCGTATGTGAAATCTACCTAAAGAATAACCTAACGCCTTGCGCTAATCAAGTTCAATTCCTAGGAGCATTAAGTTTCAGAAATAGGCTAATCAATGCAATTGTAATACATTGCGCAAACAATTCGAACAAAGGTCAATTTCTACATATGAATACAAGGATGTATCACTACAACCTAATATCATATCATGCTACTCGTATTCAAGGTTATCGCTCGATGAAAACCCTAAAATAGCTATAGATATGGATGTGAGTTCAATCAATTCTAGACTCGACTAAACAAACATTCAATCATATTGCAATACTTCGATCATGCAATTATTATAACCCGTAGAAATCAAACGATAATATTGAGAGAAAACTAATTCATAAAAATCATAACTTGCTGCAAAATCCAACTACATCTTCAACCAATAATAAAAACTTAGTTACTTGTGTTCATGGAGTTCATAACAAGAAGAAAGAGAAAAGACTTCATGGTTCTAAACCCTAGAATAAAGTAGAGGCCAAGATAATAGATAAAGATAGAAGTCCTCTCTTTATATGTTTCTCAATTTCCATAAAGGATACTCCTTCCAAAATTAGGTTTTGTCTTCAAGTCCATTAGTTGGAAATTCACCAAGCCCACAAGAAGGAGAAACCCGTGTAGAAAATACGCCCCGAAAACGGTCGCCGGAAGTCTGGGATTGTGGCCGGAAAGTCGCCGGAAATCGCCCCGTGACCGGCAGAAAGTCCGCCGGCCACCGGTCAACGAGTCGAACGGCCGGGTCAACGGGTCGAACGATTCAACTCGGGCCGACAGGTCGGGAGAGTCGACGGGTCGGGGAGAGTCGACCGTGTCGTGGTCTTTGCCATCTTGCTGTGCCATTGCAGACAAGCCAGGCTGTGGTTGCACAATCCTTGTGCATCTCCAGGTCTTAGCGCCCATCATGACCCCGGCAATTCCATCATTCTCCTTGCTCGCCTCACATAACACACCACCTTCCCGTTGCTTCACAACAATGCCACCAGCCTCCCTCTATAGCTCCATCTCCACTGGGCAAAGATCACCATCTACTTCAATCAGCCAACCTCACTTCCTGTGCCAAAGATCACCAACCGGCCATAACTCCACCGCAAATCCTCTCGTTATCACTAACACCATGAACAGTTATTTCCCACCGCAAAGAAAAACACAACCGCAAAGCCAACCTCCACCATTACAAACCAAAGACTGTGTTCTCAACCATTTCCATCACCCCGTAGCCACAAACACCACTAGGCTGCACTCTTTACATCAGTTGCATTTCATCGCACTGCACCGAAACAGCTCCACTCACTAGCTACAGCCACCACAAATTGCGACCCTTGCAATTCTATAAGCCCATGGAGTCCAACTCAGTCACCACAACCATCTTCAGTTGTAGCTGCACTGCGACCTAATTCCATTTCAATTCAATCCACCAACTCCTGCATTGTACTCTACATTTTCACACACATTCATCCATTAAGCCACAACAGCAAACTCCACCTGCTCCTCACTAACCTATCAGTTCCAACAGCAGCTTTCTTTCACCATCAAACTCATATTCCCAGTATCATACTCTGACACAATATAACTTCAAGCCATCATTCCCTAACTTCACCAGCTATTGCATTGCAGCCATCTTCACCAGCTTGCACCTGCAATTCCAGCTTTTCCATTGCAACATCAAGTCCAACCAAGACCACTAGCACACCCTTTGTGCTCACAAACCCAAGACACAATCACTTCACCATTCCATTGCCCTCGAACCACTTTGCCTCCACAGTAAACCACCTTCTCTCGTAGTTCATTGCCTCCACCGATCACCATGTCCATGGCATGCTCATAAGCCAGCACCAATTGAACCCCCATTCAAGCAACAACCACCTCGCCATCTCCACCGAGTATCAATAATTTCTTTCCCGTGATTTCAAGACCATACTAGTTCCTCCACCCGCAACAACACGGCCCAATTCATTCCCCGGCTTCACCAATCAAACAACAAACCAAACTAGCCATCACAAAGACCTCTCTCGATTATTTGTTTAGCTTGACTCATCCTTCTTCAATTTGTGATTCGACCACACCATTTAATCCTTGCTCGTCCCTTCTATCAACTTCCCGAGATGTGAGCTTGAAAAATACAAAGAAACCCTAAGCCTCTTATCTAAATTTCTTCTCGATTCCTTTTCTTCAATCAACATCCATTCTTCATAATCCTCGATTTCTCTTCTTCAACCAACAAGTGACCACGATGTCGAATCCTCCAAAGACATATCTCGACTTTCAATCTCGGAGAACCCTACTCAATCCCCATCTCTGGGTTGAGTATCAAACTCTAATCCGTCCATCAAACCCCTTACCTCTTTTCGATCGATCTACCGAGATCGATATCAACATCTCGAATTCTCGAACCGACAGAAAGTTAGACCATTTTCTTAGTTTCGGGTGAAACACATTGAATGAAATGAAAATGAAAAGAAAAGAATCTGGGGTTAGGTTGTAACGATGGGTTGGATAACGCCACCCATCTCGCATCGGATAAGGGGTACCCTAATGGATGCCCCATAACATGTGGTGGCTATCATTTAATACCTCTCCAAAAGAAAGTTGTCCCTTAACCTCGGGTCAGCTCCGTATATCACTTGCCCGTGAGATGACAATTTCGCCTTTGACTCAATTTGGGTAATTTCTTCCTCGTTTCCTCCGTGCGACTCCCAGTACCTAATAACTCAAAAACACACGTAAAGTGCATAATTCACAAGAAAAATAGCAAAGAAAGCGTAACTACTAGATAGTAAATACGGTGTATTCTACACCTATCACTCATGCTTTTACTATAGATAAGAATGTCATCAAAGAAGAATAACACAAACTTTCTTAAAAATGGCTAAAAAATATCATTCATTAGAGCTTGAAAAGTGGCAGGGGAATTGGTGAGGCCAAATGGCATGCCTTAAACTCATAATGGCCTTGATGAGTTCTAAAAGCTGTCTTGTGGATGTCAAGATCATGTACTCTTATTTGATGATAACTCCGCCCTCGCATCTATCTTTGAAAAGATGATGGCACCATGTAATTCATCTAGAAATTCATCCACAATAGGGATTGGAAACTTATCCTTAATAGTGATGTTGTTGAGCTTCCTATAATCCACACAAAATCTCCATGAATTATCTTTCTTTCTCACAAGAAGAATGGGAGAGGAAAATGGACTTGTGGCTAGGCCGAATAATCCCGGTTGAAGCATTTCCTTAACCAATTGTTCAACTACACCTTTCTGCACATAATGGCACTTATAATCTCTTTGGTTGATAGGTGATGAGTTGTGTTGTAAGGGAATTTTATGGTCCAAACTTCTTTCAGGTGGAAGAGTGGAAGGTTCTTGAAATATCTCAAGTATACTCTTGCAAGAGTGGCAAAAGTAAAACGTCGGGGGGTGGTAGGGGGTGGTGAAGTTGTATTGATGGAGAATAGTTGAGCTACTACCCCATGTGAATGTTTGAGAAAGAACTTTTTGTCGCTCTCCACTCATCATGGGGAATGAATGTTTTGGAGTAGTGCCTTGCAATGTAATAAGTTTGGTCTTGTATAGAAAGGTGTTGATGGTGGATTTTCGTTTAAGGTTAAATTTGTAAAAACCGTAAAAATCATGCTACCGACATCTTGTAAAAGATAAAGCCGTTTATAAGTGACTTCGGATACTCCTCACTTAATTCACCAAGAATGGAGCATGTAGCAACAATCCCATTCGTGAATACATGAAATTCCTCCAAAGTTGGAGCATGTAGCAACAATCCCTTCTGTGAATTTCATATCGGCCTTGTATTTCTCGCACCCATTATCGGTGTGGCATGACGATCGAGTGTTACTCTTGCGCAGTAACACGAACCTCCAAGCACTATAATGAATCCATGTACGAAATACCCGCACAGCCGATTCTCGGTGTGTTATACTAGCCCGAGCCCTCTCGGTGTGTTATACTAGCCCGATTGAGCCCCTCTCGGTGTGTTATACTAGCCCGATTGAGCCCCTCTCGGTGTGTTATACTAGCCCGATTGAGCATCCTGGACTTGACTGTATCGGTCTCTGGGATATGATTCGATCGCAGCTGATCCAACTCCACAAGCATGATTGGATGACCACGCATCAATTCCATCACCCCCAAGGTGTATGGAATACACACGGCCTTAGCTTGCTGTGATATGATCGATCGCAGTCATCCAACTCCACAAGCATGATTGGATGACCACGCATCAATTCCATCACCCCCAAGCGGTATGGAATACACACAGCCGACCCCCGCATGGTCGACCATTGGCCTTCGCTTGCCAAGAAACCGTCCATACCAAGCATTATGGACGGAAACCCCTAACTTAGGGTTTGCGGCATATTACATGTGCCGCAAAACGTCTCAACCGTCCACCTTCGCAGGCATAGATGGAGGGTGTAGATGTAGACTCCAAAGGGCCCGAGCATGTCGACACAATCACCATGTGACCGCCTACACACTTGACCAATCGGTCACAAAGCCAACCATGGTTGGTTACAACAAATTGGTCCGCCCAAAAGAGCATGGTCGCGCGGCTTTGAAAGCCAAAATTAGGGCTTCAAGTCATCACGCGCGTCCATCTTCTCCTGACGAATGGAGAGTCACAGATTGGATTAACCAAGACCGATCATACCAGCATGACCACCGTGGGCCCATCTACCTCCTCTTGCGGTCGGCCAAGGCATGCCATGCCCGGCTAATCCAAAACGCCCGACCAAACTTACGCGGTTACACCTCCCAAATCCTAAATCGATCTCGACCGCTCAACTTCACCTAGGATGATTTGAGTGGATTAGATCACGTTTTCATGGGATAATCGGTATAGGTGTGAACACTAGCCTACCACCTACACGCTGGTATGATCGACCAAGACCGACCAAGATGGGTCGTCTTGGAACGCACGCCCAAACTTGGGATGTCATGCGGTTTCCAACTCCTTTGCGGCAAGGGATTTCGCCGCAAACCGATCTCAACCACTCCTCTTTGACGGTCAAATTGAGTGGCCTAGATTGCATCTTCATGAGACGGTGAGACATGGACGTGTACACCATCATGCCGTCAACACGCATGTATGGTCGGTCCCTCTCCAAAATCCTTCCCACGCTTGGTTTCGACCAAGCTAAAGAGTGATGCTTGCGCACCTCTTTAAAAACCCTAATTTCATCAACGATCGCAGATGAGTGTCTCAAACATCATCTCGTCGTCCGACCTCACCAGACTTGGTTATACAACCCTGGTCAGGAGTTATTTGGTTAGTGAGGAGTCATTACCCATCACTGTGCCGCACCGTAATGCAGTACGCATAAAATACACACGGTACTTCACAAGTATCGACTTTCTCGAATAACGCATTATTCGGGCCAGCATTACATGCTATCTTTCGTGGATCCACGATCCACATTCCAGAACATCAATCATGTCACAAATCGGGGATGCATATCGGGTATTGGTGCAGCGGTTTATAACGGTGCAGCGTGGCAGGTAACGCGCCATCACAAGAACGTGTTAGGAAGTCATGGACGGTTAGAGATGAACAGAAAAGTGGGCAAGACCGGTCGTGTTACCGACACACAACTCCACTACTCCATCATTCCACTACCTCCACTTCCCACGAGAAACGTGAATGAGGCTCAATGACTTGTATAAATAGGTCTCCGCCCTATTTCCAAACAACAACAAGGAATAACGGAGAACAACACAAGTTCGACGACGTAAAACCAAGTGTTAATACAAACCGTATTCAAACACTCGCAGCCCGCTTGCATCAACCGTAAGCTTGCTCATCTTTCATTACAAGTCATAAGCAAGCCAACACCTTCACAATCTCAACACCTTCTTCGCTTCCCTCCCTAAGATCAACCCCATCTCCTTCACTTTGTGACCGAAACAAGTCCTGGAACGGCCATTTCTTGGTTTTAGGCGGGACTTTGCATTGATCTCTCGAATCTACAAGCACTCACCGCGCAAATGCATTTGTTGAAAGGTTTAAATTCATTCCTCGTCCACACCCCAAATTACCAAATTCTGCGGAGTAGTTTTCACCCATCAACAATTGGCGACCACAAGTGGGAGATTGATCTATCGGTTGCATAAAATTGAATCCTCAATTTTTAGTTTCCATCTCGCAATGCATCCGGAAACTACATGCGGTTCAGATATCATGGGAAGCATAGCTGGAATGATGGAGGATGTCTTGGCAAATCAGGCCGGTATCACCAGGAGGCAGAGCGAGACATTTCGCCTTTTGAATGATATAGCGGCACAATTACAAGAAGGGTCGACGAGCGCCTACTCGGGCAAAAGACAAGAAATGTTGAATCATTAGCCAGAGTCACACCTTTACCGGTGGAGAGGCAAAAGAGCGTGAACCGCTGGAGACTCAGTGAAAGACGAAACAACATGGTCCGGCCGACGAAGACTCGAGGCAACTCTGCAGGAAGAGACTTGTCCGGGGTACCACAAAGTCTACTCTAGGATAAAAAATGGAGCCTGCAGCTTACGGATCCCTGCTGGAAGATTTAAATCTCAAGACCTTGTCGAAGCCGTGAAGAAACGCTTGAGGAAGGAGAGATCAATCAAGTAACACGTGAGTACGAGAGGAGGGGAACGTTCAAATTCGATCACTCGGCAGTTGATATTACAACACCTCCCATCACGTGAGCCGCAGCAAGCTGCAAGTCCCGGCATCTCATCAAGTGTAACACCTCCGTAGTCACCCAGCAACAACTTCCACTCCTTCATCGTGACGAGGAACCGGAGGGGCGAGAGGAGGACCATCTCCCATTATTGCGGACTTGATGGAAAAGGTGAAGTTCTTGTCAAGACTCAAACGGATATGGCCGCAACTCGGAAAGAGGTACTCACTTTTCTTAAGACATTAATCGATCGATTTCCACATGACCCGCAACAGCCCTGGAGCCAACAAGGAATGAATTCAGCGCACCGGAGAAGGTACTTCAATGGCACGGACCTACATGGACTCGATCAAAGAAGCGACATCGTGATATGAGCGGTCTGTCGTGGAGGCTCCTACACCGGGACCGATCCTCACAACGATCTTCCTCGAGTCAATAGTTTCACTGTTGTCGGTCCGTCATGGAGGCTCCTACACGGGGTCGATCCTCACAACGATCTTCCTCAAGTCAATAGTTTCACTATGAACCGAGGCCGGTGGATCGGAAGCGGTTTCTCTAGTGGAAAGTTTATGCAAACTTTCACATCTCTCGAAGAATCGGCCATGAGACGTTTTTTGCTATCAACGAGGAAGGTCACGGCCGCGACCTACATGTCACCGCACGCATCAAGGATTCAGAGTTCAAGACGACCCTTATCTACACAGGATCGTCTTCATTACTCTCAGATTCTCGGACATCCAAGGCTCTCCTGTGCAAGGTCTTTAAGCCTACCACAATACCGGACTTCGAGGGAAACCAAACCAGCACATACGGGAGAAGCTCCGTGGAAAGAATCAGACAAGTTCGTTGCATCCCACTCCCCATGTGGGCGTCAATTCAGGAAGAGGACCTACTTGCATCATTGAGGGCTAGTACCCACGATGCATCTTTGCTGACGAAGCATTCTTCTCCATACTGTGAAGCCACAACCCACGTTCACACGAGGAGGGAACGAACTTTTATGGCGAGTCGTGACCAAAAAGGAAAACGGTATACCGGCATCGCCATTATCAGCAGAGGAGACCGTTACCAGGTCTCTCCACCTAATGGAATGCTACAACAAAGCAACGAACCACAAGAGCAAGTGCTAGATGCTCCACAACAGCTGCAAGATGGCACCAACTCTACAACCGATGAAATTGAGATCGTTGAGGAATCTCCTAGGCCTATCTCCATCAGCTCAACTTGTGTACGGATAAACGCATCAAGCTCGTGCAACTTCTCAAAGAGTACCAGGACATATTTGCTTGGAGATATGAAGAAATGGGATGAAAATTGGTCACCCATCATATACATATCATACCTGTATCCAAGCTCTGTTAAACGGTTGTAGTTCATACATGAGGAAAATGGATAGATCAGATACAACCAGCGGACACGGCATGTTATCCTCCATGGATGGATGTAGCGGCTACAAACAGATAAGGATGTACGAGCATGATGCAAGTAAGATATCTTTTCGAACTCCTCTCGGAAATTT
This sequence comes from Papaver armeniacum, assembly GCA_023531295.1. Lineage (NCBI taxonomy): Eukaryota > Viridiplantae > Streptophyta > Magnoliopsida > Ranunculales > Papaveraceae > Papaver > Papaver armeniacum. The sequence goes on from JAJJWW010002237.1 coordinate 26,048, forward strand.
TTATTATACCATGCCGCCATTTGGTTTAAAGAGTCGCTCAGCATTAACGTATAACCGCTCTATGACGGTAATCTTCCACCGAGCCGATACCTCAAGGGAGCAGCCTCAAGAAGATAACGATGTCCAACCGTCATATCGAGAGATCCGGGCGAGCGGTTACTCTATCGGAAGTGGTCGAACAAGATCGGGTGAGTCACTTTATCGGACAACAGTACATGTCTATCACGCTATATTGGAGAATCCGCTTTTGGTCATCCTCCGGAGCTGTTGAACGCTCATCTACAACAACATATGCCCCGATAGAAAGAACCAGCCCGCCGGAAGAGCCTCATAATGTTTGTAGGGGCATATATCTCACCAACAGCGATACAACATTGACCTTCCGCTTGGGTTCCTTGAAGCGACAAGAGGAAAACCACCAAGATACAACATCATGCGCGTCCATCAACTCCAACTCCAGCACCACGTGCACGAATCCCACAATGATGAAACAACGTCCAAGGTATTCCATACCCGGCTCGACAACAACCACTACGGACAAACCATGTAAACCACGCTTGGGATCGAGGCTCAAGCATGAAGTTCCTTCACCGTCCGTCAAGGACTTCTTCAACATGAGAAAGATGGTCATGTCAATAATCATGGATTCGCAAGGGTAATCGAATCAAGAGGAAGCCACTTCAACGCTCCCTCCGCACAGGCTGCTTCAATGGTCTATTCAAGAGCGCCGCAACGCCTCTCTCCGAGACCCACGAGACCCACGTTCGCCTGTAATCCTTCTTCAACACTCTCTCCGTGACTCACCTCAACGGTCGCATCGAAACCACTTTAACATCCTCTCGAGACGTTTCAACACTCAAGCCGCATCAATAATGCTGCGCCCGGTCAAGTTATCTTTGATGTACTCATTGCTCAACATACGTCTCATCCATCCTTCATAAGGGCCCAATGGAGCATGAAAAACCTAAAAGTCGATAGAGAAGAGTTATCTTGTGGAACAGATATTTTCCTATAGTTGAAAAGGCGCGGTGAACAACTCATCATCAATGTTCGGCATATCCTTGAAGCCGCCAACACTTCCCGACTTGGTTATGACATTATCTCGAGAAGACATCTCAACGGGGATTCTTTTCTTCCACAATTAAATAAAAGGTGGAGTTAGAACTTGTATGAAAATACAGAGAGATGTAGTCACACAGCAAGACACAACTCACATCGGAGCACACAATGGCCGGTCCAAACACCATTCAAGTCCGGTACAAATTTTAGTCCGATACAAATTTTAGTCCTAAGACAAATTTTAGTCCTGGGTGTTGATTTCAAGACCGGTACAAGTTTCAAGACCGATACAAGTTTCAAGTCATCAGCGTATGTGGGTGAGACTCACGTTCAATCAAGGAACACAACAAGCCCACATTCGATCAAGCGTGCGCAGAGCCCCCACGAACGGGTGCAGCAGTCAATCGATTAGGCACAACCCCACGATCGAGTGAAGCAGGCGCACAGCCCTCGACCGGCGAGGCATAGCAAGGTCGATCGAAGCGTGCAAGGCCGACATCATACTAGGGAAACACTCTCCTATATGCCTTTTGAACATGACATACTCCAAGGACAGATGACCCGTCCCTCTTGGTAACATCTAACTTTGCCTCATAAGTTTTATCTTTTAATTGTCACCATCTCATGCCTACCACACAATAGTGTAACCATTATGTGCTAGGCGGGGACTTAATGTTGATGGTGGATTTTCGTTTTAAGGTTAAATTTGTAAAAAAACCGTAAAATCATGCGCCGACATCTTGTAAAAGATAAAGCCGTTTATAAGTGACGGATACTCCTCACTTAATTCACCAAGAATGGAGCATGTAGCAACAATCCCATTCTCGTGAATACATGAAATTCTCCAGGTTGGAGCATGTAGCAACAATCCCTTCCTGCGTGAATTTCATATCAGCCTTTGTATTTCGTACCCATTATCGGTGTGGCATGACGACCGAGTGTTACTCTTACAGAGTAACACGAACCTCCAAGCACTATAATGAATCCATGTACGAAATACCCGCATAAAAATGATTCTCGGTGTGTTATTTCAGCTTGAGCCTCTCGGTGTGTTATACTAGCCCGATTGAGCCCCTCTCGGTGTGTTATACTAGCCCGATTGAGCCCCTCTCGGTGTGTTATACTAGCCCGATTGAGCATCCGACTTGATCAGATCGATCTCCGGATATGATCGATCGATCGATCATACAACTCCACAAGCATGATTGGATGACCACAGATCAATTCCATCACCCCAAGCAGGTATGGAATACACACGGCCTTAGCTTGCCAGATATGATCTGATCGCAGTCATCCAACTCCACAAGCATGATTGGATGACCACAGATCAATTCCATCACCCCCAAGCAGGTATGGAATACACACAGCCGACCCGCATGGTCGACCATTGGCCTTTGCTTGCCAATAAACCGTCCATACCAAGCATTATGGACGGAAAACCTAAATTAGGGTTTTTGCGGCATATTACATGTGCCGCAAAACGTCCTCAAAATCCACCTTCGCGGCATAGATGGAGGGTGTAGATGTAGACTCAAAGGGCCGGAGCATGTCGACACAATCACCATGTGATCGCCTACACACTTGACCAATAGGTCAAAGCCAACCATGGTTGGTTACAACAAATTCGTCCGCCTAAAAGAGCATGGTCGCGCGGCTTTGAAAGCCAAAATTAGGGCTTCAAGTCATCACGCGCGTCCATCTTCTCGTGATTTAATGGAGGGTCCTGATTGGATTAACCAAGACCCGGTCATACCAAACATGACCACTGTGGGCCCATCTACCTCCTCTTCATGGTCGGCCAAGGCATGCCATGCCCGGCTAATCCAAAACGCCCGACCAAACTTACGCGGTTACACCTCCCAAATCTAATCGATCTCGACCGCTCAACTTCACCGGATGATTTGAGTGGCTTAGATCACGTTTTCATGGGATAATCGGGTATAGGTGTGAACACTAGCCTACCACCTACACGCTGGTATGATCGACCAAGACCGACCAAGATGGGTCGTCTTGGAACGCACGCCCAAACTTGGGATGTCATGCGGTTTCCAACTCCCCTTTGCGGCAAGGGATTTCTGCTGAAACCGATCTCAACCACTCCTCTTTGACGGTCAAATTGAGTGGCCTAGATTGCATCTTCATGAGACGGTGAGACATGGACGTGTACACCATCATGCCGTCAACACGCATGTATGGTCGGTCCTCTCCAAAATCCTTCCCACGCTTGGTTTCGACCAAGCTAAGAGTGATGCTTGCGCACTCTTTAAAAACCCTAATTTCATCAACGATCGCAGATGAGTGTCTCAAACATCATCTCGTCGTCCGGCCTCACCCGACTTGGTTATACAACCACAGTCAGAGTTATTTGGTTAGTGAGGAGTCATTACCCATCACCTTATCAAGACTTAAGTAATGCAGCACTCGCATAAAATACACACGGTACTTCACAAGTATCGACTTTCAATAACGCAGTTATTGATTCAACGATTACATGCTATCTTTCGTGGATCCACGATCCACATTCCAGGACATCAATCATGTCACAAATTGGGGGATGCATATTTGGGGTATTGGTGCAGCGGTTTACAGCGTGCAGGCACAGGCAACGCGCCATCACAAGAACGTGTTAGGAAGTCATGGACGGTTAGAGATGAACAGGAAAAGTGGGCAAGACTGGTCGTGTGTTACCGACACACAACTCCACTACTCCATCATTCCACTACCTCCACTTCCCCACGAGAAACGTGAATGAGGCTCAATGACTTGTATAAATAGGGTCTCCGCCTATTTCCAACAACAACAAGGAATAACGGAGAACAACACAAGTTGAGGCATTTACGTAAAAACCAAGTGTTAATACAAACCGTATTCAAACACTCGGAGCTCGCTTGCATCAACCGTAAGCTTGCTCATCTTTTGTTACAAGTCATAAGCAAGCCAACACCTTCACAATCTCAACACCTTTCGCTTCCTCCCTAAGATCAACCCCATCTCCTTCACTTTGTGACCGAAATAAGTCGGGAACGGCCATTTCTTGGTTTAGGCCGGACTTGCAGCAGATTGATCTCTCGAATCTACAAGCACTCACCGCGCAGTGCATTTGTTGAAAGGTTTAAATTCATTCCTCGTCCACACCCCAAATTACCAAATTCTGCAGGAGTAGTTTTCACCCATCAACAAAAGGAAACACTAAGTTTTGCAAAATTGAAGGTCACATCACCTAATTTCTTCAACCAATCTGCTCCAAGTACTATGTCACATCCTCTAAGTGGTAATACTCTCAAGTTTTCCATAAAATGGTGCCCTTGCATGCTCCATTGTAGTTTATAGCAAATGCCCGAACTTGTTGTTTGTTCTCGGTTGGCAACTTGATGACCAAGATAGGTGAAGTTGGTGTGATGGAGTACCCGAGTGAAGTAACCAAGGCATTCTCAATAAAACTAGTGTTTGCACTGTGTCAATAAGGATAGACACGATCTTCTTGTTGATGAGGCCAGAATCCGATTGTATCACCGGTATGCGAGATCCAAGAAGAGCATGAAGAGATACCTCAACTTCAGATTGAATCGAGATCTGTGTGCCTCAACAAACACTTCCTTTTCCTCTTCATCCTCGGTGTCCGGGATTGGTAGTTACACAAGTGGCCGGGCTTTAAAAGATCACACCATAACAGGGCCCTTGAGATCTTCTCTTGTCCATGTCCTCTTGAGAGAGTCTTTTAATGATATGAGGTGTAGTGGTGGACTTTGGTGTAGGTGTGAAAAAGATTTTGGGGTGGAAGGGCTAGATTTGGGTGAAGTGATAATTGGTCTAGGAGGTAAGGGATTAGGAGTGTATGGTCTCTGTGAGCCAGAATGGGTATTGAAGTATTTGGTAAATGGTTTTGAGGCTGCATTAGTTAATTGAAGTTTCTGCTCTTGGAGTCTAGCTAATGACAAGGCATCGGCTAGAGTTTGTGGGTGGAACATGGATACAGGTTTTGCCAATGTCATCCTTCAATCCACCGAGGAAGCTCATAATAAAGTAGGATTCACCCAAGGAAGGGTTCATACGTAGCATCAAGGCTTTGAGTGATTCAAATTCATCATAATAATCATCCACATAAGATGACTGAACAAGTTTATTGAAGCTACCAACAAAATTTTCTTCTACATGATTTTCAAATCTAGCATAGATGGAGAGATAAATCTTTCTAGGTAATTCTATTTCGATTAACTTGAAAATTTAGAAACCATTTTTCAGCCTTACCTTCTAAATAGATTACTTGAGCTTATGTCGACTTTCCTGTGTTCTTGATGTCATTGAGTTGGAAGTATCTTTCACTCTTCGGGATCCATCCTCTTGGGTTATCTCCATCAAAGCGTAGGAAGTCTAGTTTTGGAATCCGATGATGGTGATTAGGAAAGCTAGAATGATGATGATAATAATTTGTGTAGTTGTCATCTGGCGATGTGAACCTTTCCGGATCTTCAGTTCGATTGTGATTTGCAGGTTTATGGAGCAAATTGAATAAGACTCGGTTATTCTCTTGTAAGGTTTCTTCTGAAACTAGCTTTCACCGTATCAATTTGATTAGTAAGATCAGTGGAAAGCGTTTTGAGATCCGATTGAAGCTTCTTGATGGCAAACCTTCATTTGAGGTTTTTGTTTTAAGGTCTTTGAGTGTCATTGAAAAAAAATTGGGTGAAAACAAGGCTCTGAATACCAATTGTTGTGATTACACAACAAATTAATACATAGATGGGATAAATGGAGGATAATTGGTGTTAAACACCTCTTGAATCAGAGATCCAAGCCAGATTTCTCTTACTAAGAAGAAAGCAGCCAAGGAAATAAAATTTTCATTAATTTTAGGATGGGATTCAACGAATCCTTCTTACAACTTAAATGACCAATAATTGGGTCTTAACCTAGTGAATGGATCACACACACGTGTCCATAATCGATGGCTAGTAATGAGCTAAGATAGAATTGTTAAATACATCTAAGTTATTGCTAAAGGCGAGACTAAAGTGATAGCCCATACTAGTCATATTGTAACATAGGGAAGAATTAGAAGAAGAAATGGTGCCGATTAGAAAAGTAAGTAAACTAAGACCCACCTCTTTTTCATTTTTTTGCTTGAGTTTTGATTGTGAAATTGAGGTCCTGAACCGATTTAGGGTTAGCAAACTTTCGACAGAAGAGAGAACTCGGTTTATTTTCATAGCTAGAGTCGTTACTAGTTAAATGGAAAGAAGTGACGACCTAAGTTACAAAAACATCCAGAGATCAAACACATATTTCTCCCCTAGAGTCGTTACATATCGATATATAGCTAGAATAACGACCCTTAGAGAAATTAAAACAGAGAGAACTCGGTTTATTTTCATAGCTAGAGTCGTTACTATTTAAATATAAAAAGCATTGATTTGACCTAAGTCATAAAAACATCAAGGGAGATGAACCATATTTTCTATCAGAGTCGTTAGGTTCAATATATACAGAGATAACGACTCTATTTGTGTAATAATTCATGGGAAGGCATATAAAGTCGTTTCAGTTTATATGGTAATAAATGACGACCTCAAGTTACAAAAACATCCAGGAGACAACCAAATTTCCAATTGTAGCGTCGTTAATATTATCATATAGCAGAATAACGACTGCATATTAGAGTCATCCATTGTGTTCTTATTAAAATGACGACTCTTTAATGTCGAGCTGTTATTTGTTAATCTTATGGAGAGAGTCGTTATTTAGTATATTCTATACGTGGACGACCCATTGTTTAAACTATAAAATTGGAACGAGAATGGATTTTTATTTGATAAAGAAAATAACATTACATTAATCTCGTATTACATAAGAGTTAATATGGGCATTCCAGAATTTGACACATCAAATGTTCGTCGATGAACCTCTAGCACGTCGGTCAACGTGGTATATTCTTTGTGGTGAATGAACTTAGTTTCCCAGATTAAGAATTCTCCATAGCCTATTGAAGCGTTCAACTGAAATTCAATGAATTATTAAACTTTAGTATGCTAACTTTTAACGATGAATATTATCGGATTACTTACTTTTTCCATAAGAGGAGCTTGTGGATGATGTTCGTACACCATATTCCTAACTTTAACATACTCTCGCATTGAACTTTTCATGTAGTTGAATCGAAAAGCCATGTCTCTCCTCAATTTCATGTAGGAGAACAGAGCTAGAAGGCGTGTCAAAGATGTGGCGCGAAGCAACAATTCAGTCCACAGTTTTAAAAGGAGGAGAATCTTTTTATATTTTTTTCAAACTTCCGAAAATATAATATTCCTAAAAATACGAATATATCAAATATCTTCAAATACTAGATATTATTTCCATAATCTACACAAAAGTGCCTTGATTTTTTCTTCTTCCACACTCAAAATTTGGCACACAAAGATGAGGAAAGAATATTAATACCGATCAAGTGGCATTAGTACGAGATTTTCTCATTATGGAATTTTGAACAACCAGAGTGTTCTTGATCTAGTATAGTATGAAAAGATCTCTTTCTATTACCTCGAACCAATGAAGTACCTTGAGATGGACTGAAATTGCAAACACAACTTTTAGCAATTCTGTTTTAAGACAGTTTTTGCATCTTGTCTTATTTATCCCTTCACCATTTGATGATTTAATAACATCGGAAGACATGTTCATTCTTAAAATGGGTAAATCACTAGTGGTGTGGTAAGGAATAAGATTG
>JAJJWW010002238.1:0-21363 GCA_023531295.1 Papaver armeniacum
GGGCTTGTCTTTAGGCTAGAGTTTTAGATTTTTCTTTTAGGTTTTTATTTATTTGTTCTTCTTTACGTTTTTGGGTTTTTGTCTTTTCCTTTCATATTTTGGGATTTGGAGCGAAAGAAAAATTTGCCAAAGATTTTGGTGGATACTTAGAGATTTGGAGTTAAAGACAAAGCGAAAGGAGCGAAAGAGGAAGATTTTATATTTTATAAAAAGAAAAAAAAAAAAGAGGCATTTTGATTATTTTTTTAGATATTTTTATTTTTAGACTTTCCTTTTCTTTTGCGCTTTTACTTTTTGGACTTGGACTTTGGACTTGGACATTCTTTTATTTTTAAACCCTACGGAAGGGTAGTATTAAATATTAAAGCTGTTTGCGAGAGAAAGGACGGTGATTACGATATCACCTCGGCCCTCGGGTTCGCACATGACATAGGAGTCGTGGCCCGAGTCGACTACAGCGGTTCATCCTCCGTGCAGTACGGGAGGTAAGTTTGTCGAAACACTCGCGAATCCGCACAGCGAGTTACGCCATTCCTTCGTTTGCATATATGTCGAGGACTTGAAAATGCACATTTTTAAATTCTAGTAAAGGAAAAGAATTTGGCCATATAAGATAAGGGTTCGAATTTCATCACCGTTCTCTTCTTGCCCGCCTTAGGAAAACGATACTTAACGAACCTAAGCTTTAAAATTTGGAATAGAACGAGACCGATAGGTAACGAGCTTAGTAGGAAAGTCGCTCGAAAAATATTGGTTACTCTTTTAGCATACTTCGAAGTTCATGATGGTTTTGTGAAGTTGAATGCGTGACCCGCCGCCTTGCAATAGCGGTGAGGCCTTGGGTATCAAAGCTCCCCGAGCTTCCCTCGCCTTGATTCAACTTACTTTAACTTAGATTGATCCGAGAGGGGTTTGCTTAGATTGTAACGTAATTCCCTTTCGAACGTTAGAAGCTGGTCTAAAACAATCTAAGTGGAGCCATCATGCTTTTGTTTGCTAGAAATCGGTGGGTTTGTTGTGGTCGAGTCGGCCTTGTTTGTGCTTGTGTAGAATTCCCTTGCGGTTAGAATGTCAAATTGGTATTACAATAGCCATCACAATGAATATGAATATCCAAGCGAACAATATGGACATCACTCTTTTTATGACCATAGTGTGAATAGTGGTTAGGAACGCCAAACTTTTGAAGGTTATGGGTCATCAATAGGTGCAAACGAGCAAAATTTCTCTCTACTAGAGTCAACACATAAGTTAGGCGAGTCGACACGTAAGTTAGCGAAATGAATAACTTAGTTATGGACGAAAGCAATGCAACGAGTGAAATTTCTTTCCTAGATTCAATAAGGAAGTCATGTGAGTCGAGTCACGATACAATAAGGAAGTCATGTGAGTCGAGTCACGATACCATAATGAAGTCATATGAGTCGATTCGAAAGCTTTTGGCCCGGAACGGACTTTCTCGAGATAATCTTCTGTTTCCAATAGTACCCTGAAAGTGAGGATAGTTATTTACATAATCAAGATGACGAGGATAAAATTGGTAACACTACTTGTCTAGATGAGGTTCAACCATTTTCATATTATTATAATGATGATTATGATGAGGATAGTGTTGATGAAGAATTTGAAATAAGTAGGCATAGTGATCAGGAATTTGTTACTCCAATTGAGCTTAATAATGATAATATTTCTAGTTCAAATCCAAATAATTTTAATAATTATTCACCTATTCAAAAGGATGGGGATTTGACTAGAGATACCCTGTTTTAGACGATGTAGTATTTCCTTTGATTACGAAGCTAATGATGGTTTTAGAGGAACGAGTATATTTTGAGTCTAGCGATTTAGAAACAATAGACTCGAAAAAGAAAATGAACTCGTAGAGATGAGTGAGGATGTACCGACTTAGAAGAATCAATTGACCATTTTCGGGAATCGAAGACCTTGGGAAATTAGGGAAGTTGTGACTAGTCTTTCTAGAGACCTTTGAAAACTCTAAGTTTGGGGGTGATTATCATTCTCCGTGTGCTTTAACTCTTAGAAAGGTCCCTAACTTGGGACTTGACATATGTGCCTCAACCATTCTAAAAGATTATCTTCATACACTTTTTCCGAACCTAGTTGTGTCCATAAAGAAGTTGGTTATTAGAAACCCATCCTCTGGTTGATGTGGTTAACCAGGCTATGATACCACGATTGACTTTGTTTTCCCACCAAAACCTTCCTTCCAATTGTGGGAGCATTATAAGTTTCGAGATGTGTCAATTATTAAGTTTTGAGACTAAACCTAATTACTTTAGGAGATTAGGGTCGACACATTTGCTTAAGAATGACCACTACTTTTGTGGTCAACTGTGTGAGTCAAGTCGATTGACTTCGAGGATCCGTAATTATTTAGGTTATTATTATGTGCTTAAGTTTTTATTTGAGTTTTCCGGACTCTAGAACCTAAACATTCGGATCTAACTTTTGAGGAAATGCAACCCATGAAAATAGGTTATCTAGACCCAGTTATAGAACCTGAACCTGAACCACAGCTAATTGTAGTTGTCTTAAACAGGAAACTAGACAAGGATGTGATTTATTTGCTAATTTTCTTGGGATGTTGTAGATTCCTTTTACTTGTGATAGCCCTATTTGGTTTTGGTGATCCGCAGTTATTCCGGATATTACTTTATGATTCTTCGAGGTGACTAATCCTTTCCAGTGTCTGGCTGAAGACTTTAAACTTAACACTTCGTGGGAGGTAACCCATGCTCTTGCAACACGGTAATATCTTTCCTTAACTCTTTTGCTTCAAGTATTGATTTCTCCTTGTTCATACTTTAAATTTTATATTTAGAACATTGAGGACAATGTTAGATTTAAGTTTGGGGTATGGGAGAAACTTTTAGTTGCAATAAATAAACTCCGAGACTAGAAATTTTTGCTTATTAAGGTTGGCACTAACTAATCTAAGTGGATGGGAACATTTTGGTTGTAGGAGTTGAGGAACCAATCGATTAGATGGAAACGTCTAGAAGAGTCTATTCATAAAAGCACGAGCTCGGGTGTTAGAAAGAAAACATGGTAGTTTCGCCATATCCTCGTGATGGAAACATCAGAAAGAATCATGATCACTTCTTTTCTTTTCTTTTACCATTGCTAGGGTGAAATAGAGTGATTTGAGATAAAAAAAAAAAAAAAAAAAAATTGAGACCGAGACCATTAGACCAAGCTGGAATAAATACAATAAAGTCGACCACCGGTACCCTTGTATATGCCGTTGAGTTGACCCTAGAAGTTAGGATTATCGACCCTTTGGTTCCCTTGTATATGCCGGTGTGTTGATATTAGTCCGAACCAATATCTCGGTCCATTAGGATAGGTTCACCTTAGTCAACATCATCCACGTTTTCTCACATCCATCTTCTTAAACTATCCATGTGATTGGTTGACTCAGGTTTATGATGTCCGAAACTATACGAAAGTAGAGCTCTGTCACTTTATATGAATTTTAGTATGCTTGAGTGCAAACTCGTGTACAAAGAATTGGAATTTCGCATCCAGTACTTCCTCCTACACTCAATGATTGTATGCCAACTAAGGAGATTATTTAGTGCATTCCAAGGTTACACGTAAATAGCTAGGGTCAGGGAGTAAAGGTTTTGTGCGTACACCTCGGTAAACCCTCAGGAGACAACATTCCGCCACTAGGGCCACCTAGGGGTTCAAATGATTTTTATTTTCTAGAATAAATTTGCTCGAGGACTAGCAAAATAATAAGTTTGGGGGGTATTTGATAGACGCATTTATGTGTCTAATTTGTCCTCAATGTTTCGTATTGTTAGTACTCATTTTTGTCCTTATTATGGTGTTTTGTGTGTTTGTAGGTATTTTTGGAAATAAAGATTGTTGGAAAATTCGGCTCGAAAAGTTGCTCGGAACACCCGGAGGACACATGTTATTCGGACTCCAAAGCACGGATAAGGGCGACCACCGATAAGGGGTATCCCCATAGTTATTGCACCTGTGGCGTCACACCGCTAAACGCACCCCATCACCGGTTAAGGGAACTTCATCCTCTTCGTTTGAATTCCGAATTTGGCGGGAATTTTGTTGGTGTAACTAGCGAGTTAGTGTTCGGCTTTTGAGTGGATTCATGGAGATTCAACGTCCGAATTTGATTGGGTTTACTCCTATGGGCTAGACGGGGATGGTAGAGGTATTCTTTCGATCCGTTTGGTGGAATATCCGTGAATAAAACAGGGCACGTTTGGTTTTCAAGATATTCCCGAGATATCTATTTCATGTTTGGAAAGGTTGCATAAGCTTGAAGCGTTCTAAACTTCTTATGGAGTGTGTACAAGGCTGTTGAGAGTGTGTAGACTACATGCAAACGTGCGAAGAAGTATATTCAGAAAATTATTCTCGTGAACTGGTAGGGAGTAAATAAAGATTTCCAGAGTTATTGACGCGTGATTCTGGGATACCAAGGCATATATAAGGCGCTGAAGGTGATTATGCGGAAGGATGGAGAGTTTGGGAGGTTAGAGCAACCACAGAGCAATAAAAATCGAGTTACAGAATATCTTTCTGCTGCTGCCATTGAAGAACACGAAGAACATCAACGCACAGGGAACTGTCGTTCTTCTACGATGACAACGACACTTAGGCGTGGGTGTAATACGGCGAGACTTAAAATTAAATGTGACAATCCTTTGTAAGCAGTGTTTGCAACAACTATAAATTTGCAAAACCCGTTTTCATCATTTCACCTTTGTTCATCATTTGTAAACCATTTTTTGAGCAATGAAATCGACTTTTGAGCGTGTTTCCAACATGATGAGCTAGACCACATTACTGGGACGACGGAGGAAGACAAATTTCATACATGGGTAATTTTAATTAATTCTTTTTATGACTTTTGCACTAATTAAAAATTGCATTATTATTTGATTAAATTAGTTATTATTTTATTAGATGGGTCATGCTTGCTTAAATGTTTGATGTCCCATGCTTAAGATTTATAACTAATATTTTGAGAGTCTACCTTGGCAAAAATAAGAGTCCATGTTTTTATTTGTTGAGCGATAATAATTGTTAAAAGAATTAATATTTGAACCTTTTGTTATGAGTTTGGCCGAATCCTGAGTCCCAGCCCATCTCTTCATATTGTGACAATATTTGTATATATTTTTCTTTTCTTTTCTTTTATTAATTCTTAAAATCAATCTCGTCAAGTCCGAGTGAACGACAACTCTACTTACCACTATTCTAAATTCGATTACCGGGCCAAAAACATGCAGTATCATGATTTTACGATTTTGACCTTTGTTGAAAATCTACCATCAACATTAAGTCCCCTGCTTAGTGAGGGAGCCAGTCATGTTCCGCAGTGGCATTAGATGGTGATTTTCCGGTTGACAAGATAAGCAAGTTAAACTCGGTCGTACAAAGGTATTTTCGAGAATCCCGAGTTGCTCCAATGATGTCATGTACGATCAAATGCTCGAGTAAGGACCCTTATGGTATGATAGAGTGTCATCCCAAGAGCACGAGAGATGAAGCACCGCTGATTTAGGCGGTCGAAGTCCGGTTTGGTCGGTTTAGCGTTTACGGGCCCGAGCTTCAAAAAAGGAAACCCATATTTTATTAGGTTTTGGAAATAAAATTGATATAAAAGGGAAGAGACCCTAAAATTTTTATTATTATTTCTTTGAGCTACCGACCACCTTTCCCTTGATTTCTTCACGTCCGAGCAACCAGAGGAGGAGGAGAAAATTTTCGCCGAAAGCTGTCACCGGCGTTCTAGATCACCGTAGATCAACTTCGGCGGCCTGAGGCCAGTGCGATTTTTTTTTTTTTTTTTGGTTCATTCATGAGTTGTTCAAAATAAAATTCCATGTCTGCACATGTATGTATAGGTTTTATGAAAAACTTGTTTTTTAGCAAACATCGTCCATCCATCGGTTTAGGGAACGAACAATAATCCCTACATGAAAGAGATGTATATATTTTGAAATAGGCTTGTGTCCAGTGATAAAATTTTGTTTATGAACTTTCATGGAAACAATTTCGCAAAAATAGAAAAGACCTATTTGATAAACAAACGCTCGTCTGAGCGAAAAGTTTTTTTTTTTTTTAATAATAATAAAGTTCACGTGAGTTATTAACTCACGGAAATTTTTTAGAAAATTGCGTGACTTATTCACCTTTTTTTTTAATGATGCAACACTAAAAATCAAATTCTGAGTTTCAACAATTGTTAGAAGTAAACAATTTTTTGATAAAATATTGCTTGTATGGATGTCGCCATTGAATAGCGTATGCACGAAAACCAACAAATGTTCACCCGGTGAGAGTAGCTCACATGGTGAAATTATGTTACTCGTTCACATGATAAGAGTTTTGTGAATTGCTCATAGTTTTATGAAAATCATGTTATGATTTCAAATGATGAATTTTCATTCACCTCTGCAAATTTGAGGAAACGAACAAATTCTAGGAATTTTACGTGATAATTACTATATCTAGTGAAATTGTAAATAGGTAAGGGTTAAGTGTTACCATTTAACGCATATTGTTTCCAACTGGTTTGACTCCGCATTTTTGGCAGCAGATAATGGCAGCTCCAGGTGATGACTATATCTTTGACTCTTCCGAAATCTTCGATAAACATCAAACCACAGAGATGAAGAATTCAGCGAGATGCTCGTTCGGAAATTGATCAACCTTTCAGAAATGCTAGAAATCTTATATATGGAATGTCTCTTGCTCATCTGAAATCTATTCGTGAGGGAATGACCGATTTCTTGACTTATGTGGACGCGGAAGAAAAATAAAGACATGAGGAGCAGAAAAGAAAAGTTGAAGATGAAAAGCTTGTAGCTTATCAACAAAAAAGCGGCCCGAGCTCAACAAGCGAGGCCCGGCAACAGAATGAGGCTCAACCACGCCCGATGGTATAGTTTCGACTCAGATGCCGAGGAAGTCGAATCACTGCCCGGAAGCCCTTTGGACGTAAAATCAAGCCCTATCCTTCGGGTATGAGGGCGAGCGATTGGCCAAGGTGACTTCCCGAGTCGAATGCAAAGAAGATGATTACTTAGACGCAATGTACGGTGACCTTGAAGATCAATTGAAAGAAGTCCACAGTGAGGGTTCTGATGACGATTCTAAAGGAGAGCTTGGACTGGATTCCATGGAGAGTGACGATTGTAAATCCGATGACGAATCTGATGACTCTGATGATTAGTCTTACTCGCAATCCTTCTGAATTGGTTGTTTTAGATGTTATTGTGATCATTTGAAAAACTCAGCTGCATAGATATTATTTTAAGAATTATTTTGAATGACAATTCTTTTACAATATATCTGCTTACTTCTCTTACTCCTTTGATCGAATAAAATCAACGATCGTTCGTGCATAGAGATTATAATCCCTTGGCGGGCTATCGTATGTTCGCCTTTTGACAATGTTGACGTGCATATGTTGCACGAACTAGAGAACGTGCGATGTACACGAATGACCGTCTTGAATTAGGGCATTGTTGACCATATCTACATAGTCATAGATTATCAATCCCCATTATGACCACTTCTCTTCGCGCCTTAGAAACCGTAACTGATTTGACCATCTGAAAAGGATAAGTATCCACCGTGTCTCGTGTATTGACTTTCGATACTTATGGTTTTCTATTTATACGACACATCTTCTTCTGCTCTTGTATATTACTAGAAGAAATTTTGATCACGATCATACCTCATAACAGCATGTCTGATAGTAGTTCGTCTTCCCAAAGTTTATCTCCGTTGAAACAAGGAAGTGAAACTCATAATCCAGTATAAAATACCCCTTTTCTTTCTTCTCATTGTGTGTTTGATAGCTGATTATGAATATTTGTTGCAGATGAACCATGACGATCGATTTCCATCTACTCCTTATAACTTAAGCCCCAAATGTACTGTGAAAGCGCCTGCCCATTTCAAATCCGCTTGTGCAAACGCTGAAACACATGTCGGTTTATTTTCAATCGGTGATTTGAGTAATTCTCCAAGCTTTTTGCGAACCTTGTTCGCCGATTGCGAGTTGATATACACACTTTGTCGGTGTTGAAAGAGAATATGCGAGCCGGTCTGCGGGCAATGCAACTAATGATGATGTTCATATTGATAATGATCCGTCCATTTTTGTAGATGTTAGTCTTGAAACTCCCGTTTGCAAGTATCCAACGGCCGGACTTGGTTGATGTCCCTATGGAAAATACTTACTCGGACAATCAACTCGTTGGTGGCTTCATCGTGCCCAAGCAATACGCGTCTCTCTATACCAAGATTTGGAAGAAGTATGGACATATCGCCACCACCGAAGTATGGAGAAACTTCATGCTAACTCTTCGACTACTAGTTGTTGGTTTGTTTCCAATGATTGATGAGATGAATCGAGAAGAATCTTCGCGACATCGAGAATAGAGATTTATCGATGGGATGACATGATCTCAAACTATGAGATCTTGAGATTCAACGTGAGTTGGCTCCGTCGTCGGCTCGAGGTCATCAAGGGCGATAGAGTGGCAGCTGCTGCTAATGTGATTTTACGCTACAACCGTTATCATGGAAGAGGAGAAGACACTTGCCCCGAGTCGATGAGGGTCGAGAAATTTGTCCAGACTTGAAAGTGAAGACCGAAAAAATTTCGAAGAGGCTTGAAATGGATTTCGGTAAAAATTATTCGTTGTTGGATGGTTAGCTCGGCGAGCATTTGGGAGATTTTTTTTTATGTAGGTTTGGGACGTGTTTTGAATAAAGTAGGATGGTTAAAAGAATTTTTGTGAGATTCATGAAATATATTTTTAATTTCGAATGAATGAGCATACTGCATACTCTTTGGAGGAATAGAAATTACATTTAAAAATTTAACATAAAATTGTTACAGATCGTTCAAGCATAATATGCCTTGAGCCACTTGTCGTTGATGATGTTTCCTTCCACCCCTCCATTAGCAGCTAAGATTTTGTAATATCCACTGGATACTGCCTTGATGATTACATAAGGCCCTTCCCATTTCGGAGAAAACTTGGGAGCGGACATGTCTTGTTGAATATGCTTTGCTATTTTCAAAACCAAATCTCCTACTTGAAATGTTCGAGGTCTTACGATTTTGTTTTATGCCTTGGAAATCCTTTGTTTGTAAGTTTCCACATATTCTTCTACTTTGGTCCTTCGTGACTCGAGCATGTCCAATTCAGCGATTCTTGAATTAGACACTTAAGCTTCATCCCACTGCACTCCACTGGCCGTTGCAATTCTTGCAGAGGGAATCTTGATCTCAGCTGGGAGAATAGCATCGGCACCATAGACGAGAGAATACGGTGAAGTCCCAATTGAGATTCTTGGTGCGGTGCGATAGGACCATAAATCCATAGGAAGTTCTTCATGCCACGTTCGTGGATTGTCATGAACTGTTCGACTAAGAATCCGGATCACGGTTTTTTGGTGCTCTAAAACTGTCCGTTTCCTTGGGGATAATATGGCGTGGAGAAACCTGTGATACCATATTCCTCAAGCGATTACGCAACATGTTTATTGGTGAAAAGAAGTTCCATTATCCGTGATGATATGTTTAGGAAACGCCAAATCAACATATGATGTATTCTTTGATGAAGGCTGCAATCGTGACTCCAATGGTACTTCGAAGAGGAATAGCTTCAACCCATTTGGTGAAATACTACTTTGTTGTTGTGATGATATATTCATTTTTTGCCGAAGACGCCTGGATTGATTTTTCCGATGATATCCAGTCCCAGTTTGTAGAAGGGCCATGGACTGCTCACGGAATGTAATGGGAGACAAGTAGTATGAATGAGGTTACCATGAACTTGGCATTGATGGCATCTCCAAACATAGGCAGTTTGCATCATCTTCCATGGTCGGCCAATAATATTTCTCATGGATTTGAGAAATAATTTCTTCTTTCCTTGGTGTTGACTTCGTGCATCTCTTTCAAGATTGTGGGAATTTCTTGCCTGGGCTAAGCATCTTAGAAGGTTCCCACCAAAGCTTTTGCGATATAAAATCCCTTTCGGTAGACAAAGCGTTTGGCCCTCTCGGGTGAGTTTGATTGCTCCTTTCTTCTCCGACGGCAAATCGTTGTCACGAAAATATTTTATGTAAGGTTTTCTCAGAGTCCCCAGTTTGGTGGATTGTTAGAACTTCCAAATGATGAGGTGGTGTCTGAAAATTGGGACAGGACCCTTGTAACATTCTCGACTGATCCTCCATGGAGGGCCAGTAGTACCCGAGCCTTTGAAGCCTTATGTAAAGTGTGATCACCAGGGTTTGTCCGCATATTTCCTCATGTATGCGTTGAGTTGTTCGCTCGCTCCAAGGCATCGTGACAAGGATCCATCAGGATTGCAATAATATAATGCTCCATGCAGCAGAAAAAAGGTTTTTAACTCCTTGAGGCTGATTTTTCCTTTTATAAGAGAACTTCTCAATTAATGAATGATGGGTGCCCGCCAGTCGCTCGATTGAGCATCTTTAACTTGAGTAAGCCAAGTAGACGATACAGAACGTTTTTTCACAGTGATGGATTTCTCTGACCCTTTAAACTGCAGTTTGAACGCAAGAGTCGCTATACGGTCGGCTTGTATGCATTTGTTGGTACGACCAGTATGCACAATTGTTGCATCAGAAAAATGAGCTAATAGTCGTTGTGCTTCGGCCCTGAATTGAGCAAGTGTTATTTCTTTGAGAGAGTACACGCCATTCATTTGATTGACCAGTAACTTTGAGTCTCCTCTTATCTCCAGGTGCATCGTACCTACTTGCTTGGCCAAAGATAACCCTAGTAGGAAAGCTTCATATTCTGCCGAATATTTGGTGCAGTGGAAATCCAGCTTGAATGAATGTGAGAAGACTTCACCAGATGGAGATACTAGTACAACGCCTTCTCCACCAATATCATTGCTCGGAGTAGCGTATCCATCAAAGTACAATAACCATGTTGAAAAGACGAGGGTACCCAAATATACCTCAATCTAACACTTTTCCACCTATAAGTCCTTTCTCCGAAAGTGATTGTCTATGGACTGAGTCGAGACAATAAAACAAATCGGTTCACACTTCGTGTGATCGTCTATGGAAACGAGATCGAGACAATACAACGACGAAGTATGTTTATGATCGCTGTCGTAAGCGACACAAATATAATTACACTTTCTTACTACTCAAAATATAAATATAGCAAGGGCAAGAAAGGATCGATCCCACAGAGAGGTCTAAGTTGTCAAATTGTTATGGTTCCTTATAAATAACACCGGTAGTTTTGTGGTTTTATGAAATAAAATAAATAAAAGCAAATAAAGAAATAAGCAAACAAATCAAATCAAGGATAAGAAATATTGGTTAAGGATTTCGTTTTCATTCACTAACATGCTTTTCACAATAACTAGAATTGATATTTAATCTCAACTTTTATCAAAGACCCTAGAATACCTTGATCGCAAGAATATCCCGCAAAACCTCCTCATGTCATCAACAAACACATTAAAAGATGCGAATATGAATTCTACCTAAAGGGAACAACCTAACGTGTAAAAGCACTAATCAAGTTTAATTCCCTAGATGCGTTAAGTTCTATGAAATCGGCCAATCAAAGCAATTGAAGGTGGAAAGCGCACTAATTCAATTTAACAAAGGTTACGATTCACATATGATCATGAGAATATATCACTACAAACCATAATCATAATATGCTACTTGTATTCAAGGAATATCACTTTTCCGTATAATAAACCCTAAACTAGCAATAGATGTGATTAGAAGTTCTACCAATTTGCAACTTGACAAAACAATCAATCAATCATAAAACAATATTTTCGAGAATTGCAAGCGATAAATATGAGACAAAACTAATATATTGAACAAAGAAACATGCTTTGTGAAATCCAACTATTCCATAACCAATAATAAACTTAGGTACTCATATTCAAGGAGTTCATAACAAGAAGAAAGAGAAAAGACTTCATGGTTCTAAAACCCTAGAATAAAGTAGAAGAGATAATAATAAAACGTGGTCCCCAAAAATTGTAGAAGTCTTCCCTTTTGTAGTCTTTTTCTCCTTCCAAAACTAGGTTTTGTCTTCAAAGTCCATTAGTTAGAAATTCACCAGGCCCACCATGGAGAGAAACCCGTGTAGAAATTTTGTCCCAAAAAACGCTCGCTAGGAAAACGGGATTATGGCGGAATCCCGTGGAATAGTCGCCAGGAAAGTGTCTCTGTGTGGCCAAGCAAAGTCAAGCCGACCCCATAGGTCAACGGGTCGAACGGCCGGTCATCTCGGTCAACTCGAAATCAGGTCAACCGGTCAAGACTCGGGCGAGTCGAACGAGTGTCAGTCGAGTGAGTCGGTGATCCATCTCGAGTCATAGGGGTGAGTGAAAGTCTAACTAGCTTTGACCAGGCTTAGTTGTCGAGTTGCACGACCGAGTCTCCGTAATGCACAATCCTTGTCTTTGCAACAATGCACCTCCGGCCATGATGTTCATCACTAGCTTCGGTCTAGCTTAATCTTCTTTCTTTCTTGCATTCGGCTCAACCACCGAGCCGCACAACCATCCATCCATTCTTCCATGTAGTTCAAGCTCAATACACGCAACACAATTATTGCATCTCACTTGAGCATGCCACTTAAACCCATGCAGCCAATTCATACATCCGGCTCCATCACGAGACTAATTCCTCCATCTCGGTTCTTGATTATTGCTCCCGCATCTCTATCTCAAGACTAGCTCAAGACTGACCTAGCACCGACTCTAGCTCTCATTATCTCATATCGATTCACAGACTAAGACCCATTACACGACACTTCACTATAGCTCCATTACGCCACCACTCCAATCACTTTACCGCAATCATCCGTAATTGGATAAGCCATCACTCTCAACAACATTACCGGCTTCGACTCCCGCCTCGATCCACACCTGCAATATGATTTTCTTGCTCAGCTAACACCTTCATTCCCTGTACACTTAGATGACCACCAATATACGGCACCAACTAAACCACCACGATTATTGGACCACACTGTTTTCTTCGCCGCTAACTGCCTCACTGTCACCTGCCAATCTTCACTGCAAACCTCAGCCGCACCAGTTACATCTCCATGTCACCACCTGTGGCTCCATAATCCAGTCCACTTCATTACAAAGCAACAACACTTGACAAACATCTTACTCGAGCTTAACGGCTCCATAACCTCCACCTCGCAACTCAAAGATACCCATTCAAGCCAATAGCAATCAACACCGCAACTCGGCCAGGGCACCACCCGCAATTCTGCCATCTCCAGCAACACAAAACCCACATTCTTCTTCAATTCAGATCCATCAACATCACCAGTACCATCTGGGCCATACCATTTCATTCCCCCTTACTAATTCATCCAGTATCACCACAGACTACCACTCAGACTTGTAACTCATCTTCCTTAGCTCATCAGTTTCATCAATTGCCTCAAGCCATTCCATAACAGCAACAACCATGGCAGCTTCGTCCCAGATACCACCAACTCCTTGTCTTTACCAACACCAGGGACAAACCCATAATACCCATTTCTGAGATTCATCACCATCATCTTCTGCTTCACTTCCATTGTAGCCCTGTACATCATTCCTGGTCCATTTGATCTGCATTTGTTCTCCATTTAAATCAAGTTAGGGTTCAAAACCACCATCCTCTCTAGCCTTCTCGTGTCTAACCGAATCATGACATCATCAACACAACCAACGCCACCACCATTGCGGCCCGGACTTCTGCTATTTCATGACCACACCTTTATTTGCACACACCATTCGATTCATTTCGATCGGATTTTTAACAATTCAACATCACTATCCACAGCGACAGTGTCTTAATCACTCAATGTCAAATCCATCGACTCAATCAATCACTCTCAACTGTGAGCCAACCCTTATTTCTTCCATCTCTTGTTCTTCTCTTGGTTCAAATCCAACTCAAACCATCTCGATTCACTCATACACCCAGAACCGCATCTCCTCCACCGTGCTAACACTCTAACCCAATCTCTCTGTCTAATCCATCACAATCAACGACCATCAACATCTCCTCCAGATCGAACCCATAACAGACCCATTCTCCGATTCGATCCCCATTATTCAATTCTGCATCATGAGCAATCTTCTCTCAATTTCGATCGACATCATCATTACCTTGTTTATTAGTTGCAGAAACAAACCCTAATCTCGATTTCTCACATTAGCAGAGATTTCATTGTTAATCTCTCCCTCAATCACTCGGACTCAACAGCAGCCATGACTGCTCGTTTCAGGTGGAAGGAAAGAAAGAAGAGAAGATAATTTCTTCTCGACATTTAAGGTGTAAGAAGATTAGGTTGGATATTCACCACTAGGTCATCTTGATAAGGGATACCCACTGGCATCCCTTAGCCTCACTGTCCGTGTCTAAAAATTCCTCCATAGAAAGTCACCCCTTAACGCTGGCTCGGCTCCCGATAACATTTGCCCTGAAAAGACAATTCTGCCCTTTTCACTCTAAATGAGTAGTTCTCCTTCTTTTCCTCCGTGCGACTCCAAAGCACCTAATAACTCAAAAAACACGCGTAAAGTACATAATTCACAAGAAAACTCGCAAAGAAAGCATAAATACTATATATTAAATACGGTGTATTCTACACCTATCAAATTCCCCACACTTAGACTTTGCTAGTCCTCGAGCAAATCAAACAAAACAAAACTTATTCAAAAAGATACATACAACTCCGTGACGTCGAGGCTACGGTTAATTTTAGCATAAATAACAAGCCTTTAAACCCCTAGGTGTCCCTAGTGGACGAGTTATAGTCTCGTGAAGGTTTACTAGAGATATACCTACAAAACCTATATTTCAAACTCCGTCTATTCGTGACAAATCAATGAACGAATCCAAAATGACTACACAGGAGGAGGTACCTTGCAAATTCAATTCAATTATTAGTAAATAAACTCTAATTAGATAGTTGAACAAGCCACAATACTCGGGAAACTAACAAACCACAATCACAATGAAAAGATTAAGAAGATGGATAAGATATAGATGTTGGCGAATATTCACAAGTGTTCGATGTTTCCCATATCCGTCCTCAGAAGGTCACTTGCTAAGATGAACCTAATCCTATTGGATTGAGCTACCGGTCTGGAATGCTACATCAAATCAATTGGCATATACAAGGGAACCAAGAGTGACTTTATTCAACACAATAATAATTTTTTTCTTTTTTTTTTTTTTTTTTTTTATGATTGGATCAAACTGGATCCAATTTCTCTTTTTTAGACGGCATGATTAGATCTTTTGGATCCAAGCGCATGCTTCCTTGTCGGCAAGTACATGATAGTTGCCTTGGATCCTGCATTCCACGCTTGTTTAGGCGACGGAGGCAGGGACTACGTTTCACACATCTTGCTATTCCCAAGTGTCTTTTTATTCCGTTTTGGTCTAATTGGTCGGTCTTTTTTTTTTTTTTTTTTTTATATATTTTTTTTTTTTTTTCTTTTCTTGTTCAAAATTTTTTCTCTTTTTCTAGTAACTCAATCACTCTATTTCATCCTAGAAGTAATAACACGTCGATGTTTAGTGACCCACCAAAGCACTTAGAGAACAATAGATAAATATGGAAAAAAAAAATAGAATGCGATATGGTGATATTAGAGATATGGTAACAACTATCATGTTAATTTGTGATTTCTGAGCTATATTCTTCCCTTTTAGTTAATTGGTTCCTCAACTCCTGCATTCAAAATGGTTCCATCCACTAATGGTGTCAAAAAACAAACTATACAAACATATAAATGCTCCCCCACACTTAAACTTCACATTGTCCTCAATGTGTAAAACCGAAAGTTCTGAATTCTGACGTAATAGCAGATAAAATGCAAAAACTGTGCAAATTGGTAAGGAATTTGGAAAAACTCCATTTCACAAAAGTTGTTCACCTACGTGTTTTCTACACAGTGTCAAAATTTCACAGTGTTTTGATAAACGGTCTGACAGTTATGGTCTCTGGACTGAACTACGCGCAGTCTGAAATTTTCTGACGGAAAGGTATTCGTCATAATTCTCTTCTAAGATAGATTACGGACTCAATGAAATTAAACATAGGGATGCAAATATGATATGAAAACAGTAAAAATAAATAAACGAAACAAAAATAAAAAGCAAAAGGATAAGAGATACAAAACCGGTGGGTTGCCTCCCACTTAGCGCTTGTTTTAAAGTCGACGGCCCGACTTAGCTTCTCGTAAGATTCATTCCCATACACCAATAATCTGAAAAGTTGGGGATCCGTCCATAGAACCTGTTTTGCAAACACTAGCTTCACACAAATATTAGTAATATAAAGCAAAAGTGAAGCTATGAACCGATAAAAGCTTCCCCCACACTTATTCTTGTCCACACATGGAAGTGTAAAAAGAATATAGAAGTCGGGTACATCCACGGTTTCTTGTTCCATAACCTGCATAGTATGAGAATCAAGTTTCTCTAATGGAGGAAAACGAGAAACAAAGTCATTCAACAATATTCTCGAAGCACATACATTCAAACCAATAAGAGGTAAAGGAGAAGAAACAATAGGCAAAGGGTTAGATAAACCTTGCACAATCTCTTGTATTACTAATCCTCTTCATCCTTGAAAAACTCAAGTGAATTATTCACCTCTTGTATATCATGGTCCTCTATCAAACCTTGCAACCATTCTTCATCCGTTTCTGCCTTAACCAAAGTATCGACATAAACATCATCATTACAATCATGCACAAGTTCAATTGGGTCTTCCACAATATTGGTCAAAACGGTTTCATTCTCAACATATTCCTCCTTTTTGTTGTAAGGCACATACTCTTTGCGGATCCAAATTTTATCATAAGAAACTTTTTAGAACACTCGAAAATGCATCATCCTCAAGCTCCACCCTTTGAATAGGCTCTTGATCATTATTAAGATCAATGCTTGAGTAATCTACACAAGTGTCGACATATTCCTCTTCATCTTCATCTTGATCCCAAAAAGACTCCTCGGAGATGTCACCATGAGTTGTTTCAAGCAATGTATCATAATCACCGTCACTATCATAGTCAACATAAGATTGTTCCTCACTGAATTTAGTGTTGCTAATCTCTAACTCATCCTTTTGAATAGGTGAATGATCATTATTAAGATCAAGAGTTGAGTTAACTACACAATTATCACCGAAAGTGCCCAAGGATTGGCCTTTTTCAACATTAGCATCAATCAAATATTCATCACAAACCATATGCACATTAGAATTATCCATATCTTCCTTATATTGATCAATGCCTCTTCGCAAGATAGTCATACCTTCACGAAGTTCTTGGAGTTGCTCGTTCGTAGTCTCTTTAGCTTTTGAAATTCCTCTTGTAAAAAGGTGGAAACTTTATCTATAAAATTAGAGACTTTTTGTTCAAGAGCATAAGAATCCTCCCATCCTTGTTGTTGTTCACACACATACTCACCATAAGGTTGTTGAGGAAAACCACAAGGTTCCATGGAATATTGATCATAACCAATGAATTGGTTTTGATTATACCCATGGAATTGGTAGTTGTCATATTGTTGAGGTTGTTGAAAACCGTATCCATCCATATAGTATGCTCCTTCCATAGAAATAAGCACTGAAATAAGAATTCTCAAACCAAGGTTAAAACCAGAAAATAAGAAAAAATAAAACAAAAACTAAATACAAAAATAAGAAACCAAAAACAATTGACAACCAGCTGCCTCCCAACAACGGCGCCAAAATTTGATCGTGTGTAGCGACACAAATATAATTACACTTTCTTACTACTCAAAATATAAATATAGCAAGGGCAAGAAAGGATCGATCCCACGAGAGAGGTCTAAGTTGTCAAATTGTTATGGTTCCTTATAAATAACAGAGGTAGTTTTGTGGTTTTATGAAATAAAATAAATAAAAGCAAATAAAGAAATAAGCAAACAAATCAAATCAAGGATAAGAAATATTGGTTAAGGATTTCGTTTTCATTCACTAACATGCTTTTCACAATAACTAGAATTGATATTTAATCTCAACTTTTATCAAAGACCATAGAATACCTTGATCGCAAGAATATCCCGCAAACCTCCTCATGTCATCAACAAACACATTAAAAGATGCGAATATGAATTCTACCTAAAGGAACAACCTAACGTGTAAAAGCACTAATCAAGTTTAATTCCCTAGATGCGTTAAGTTCTATGAAATCAGGCCAATCAAAGCAATTGAAGGTGGAAAGCGCACTAATTCAATTTAACAAAGGTTACGATTCACATATGATCATGAGAATATATCACTACAAACCATAATCATAATATGCTACTTGTATTCAAGGAATATCACTTTTCCGTATAATAAACCCTAAACTAGCAATAGATGTGATTAGAAGTTCTACCAATTTGCAACTTGACAAAACAATCAATCAATCATAAAACAATATTTTCGAAGAATTGCAAGCGATAAATATGAGACAAAACTAATATATTGAACAAAGAAACATGCTTTGTGAAATCCAACTATTCCATAACCAATAATAAACTTAGGTACTCATATTCAAGGAGTTCATAACAAGAAGAAAGAGAAAAAACTTCATGGTTCTAAAACCCTAGAATAAAGTAGAAGAGATAATAATAAAACGTGGTCCCCAAAAATTGTAGAAGTCTTCCCTTTTGTAGTCTTTTTCTCCTTCCAAAACTAGGTTTTGCCTTCAAAGTCCATTAGTTAGAAATTCACCGGCCCACCATGGAGAGAAACCAGTGTAGAAATTTTGTCCCAAAACGCTCGTAGGAAAAGCGAGATTATGATCGGAATCCGCGGAATAGTCGCTGGGAAAGTGTCTCGGGTGACCCAGCAAAGTCAAACTTGGCCACCGGTCAACGGGTCGAAGCGGTAGGGTCAGCTCGGTCAACTCACCGAGTCAATAGGGTCAAGACTCGGTGAGTCGAACGGAGTCGGGTCGGGTGAGTCGGTGATCCATCCAGTCATAGCCGTGAGTGAAAGTCTAACTAGCTTGGTGGGCTTAGTTGTCGCCGTTGCACTGCCGAGTCTCTCGTAATGCACAATCCTTGTCCGCAACAATGCACCTCCGGCCATGATGTTCATCACTAGCTTGATCCTAGCTTAATCTTCTTTCTTTCTTGCATTCGATTTCTCAACCACCCGAGCCGCACAACCATCCATCCATTCTTCCATGTAGTTCAAGCTCAATACACCAAACACAATTATTGCATCTCACTTGAGCATGCCACTTAAACCCATTGCGGCAATTCATACATCCGGCTCCATCACAGACTAATTCCTCCATCTCGTTCTTGATTATTGCTCTGCATCTCTATCTCAAGACACCCATTTCAAGAAACTGACCTAGCAAGACTCTAGCTCTCATTATCTCATATCAGTTCATGAGACTAAGACCCATTACACCGACACTTCATTATAGCTCCATTACGCCACCACTCCAATCACCGCAGTGCAATCATCCGTAATTCGAGATAAGCCATCACTCTCAACAACATTGCGGCTTCGACTCCGGCCCTCGGAGTACCCAATATGATTTTCTTACTGTAACACCTTCATTCCACGTAAACTTAGATGACCACCAATACACAGCACCAACTAAACCACCACAATTATTGACAGACCACACTGTTTTCTTCGCCGCTAACTGCCTCACTGTCACCTGCCAATCTTCACTGCAAACCTCAGCCGCACCAGTTACATCTCCATGTCACCACCTGTGGCTCCATAATCCAGTCCACTTCATTACAAAGCAACAACACTTGTGACATCTTACTCGAGCTTAACGGCTCCATAACCTCCACCGCAACTCAGCATACCCATTCAAGCCAATAGCAATCCCACACTGCCGGCTCACCCGGGGCACCACCCCAGATTACGCCATCTCCGGCCAACACAAAGCCCACATTCTTCTTCAATTGGATCCATCAACATCACCGGTACCATCCGGGCCCATACCATTTCATTCCCCCTTACTAATTCATCCCGGTATCACCGAGACTACCACTCAGACTTGTAACTCATCTTCCTTAGCTCATCAGTTTCATCAATTGCCTCAAGCCATTCCATAACAGCAAAAACCATGGCAGCTTCGTCCCAGATACCACCAACTCCTTGTCTTTACCAACACCAGGCACAAACCCATAATACCCATTTCTGAGATTCATCACCATCATCTTCTGCTTCACTTCCATTGTAGCCATGTACATCATTCCTGGTCCATTTGATCTGCATTTGTCCTCCATTTAAATCAAGTTGCAGGTTCAAAACCACCAGCGATCCTCTAGCCTTTACGTGTCTAAGCGAATCACGGCATCATCAACACAACCAACGCCACCACCATTGCGGCCCGGACACAACATTTCATGACCACACTATTTATTTGCACACACCATTCGATTCATTTCGATCGGATTTTTAACAATTCAACATCACTATCCACAGCAAAGAGTGTCTTAATCACTCAATGTCAAATCCATCGACTCAATCAATCACTCTCCAATGACCAACCCTTATTTCTTCCATCTCTTGTTCTTCTCTTGGTTCAAATCCAACTCAAACCATCTCGAGATTCACTCATACACCAAGTGAGAACCGCATCTCCTCCACATAGTGCTAACACTCTAACCCAATCTCTGTCTAATCCATCACAATCAATGACCATCAACATCTCCTCCGGATCGACCCTACAGACCCATTCTCCGATTCGATCCCCATTATTCAATTCTTCTTCGGACCGTGAGCAATCTTCTCTCAATTTCTCGATCGACATCATCATTACCTTGTTTATTAGTTGCGAAACAAACCTAATCTCGATTTCTCACATTAGCGGAGATTTCATTGTTAATCTCTCCTCAATCACTCGGACTCAACGCGGCCATATTTGCTCGTTTCGGAGTGGAAGGAAAGAAAGAAGAGAAGATAATTTCTTCTCGACATTTAGGGTGTAAGAAGATTAGGTTGGATATTCACCCGAGTCATCTTGATAAGGATACCCAGGCAGCAGCCCCTTAGCCTCGAGTGATGCAATGTCTAAAAATTCCTCCATAGAAAGTCACCCCTTAACGGCTGGCTCGGCTCTAGATAACATTTGCCTTGAAAAAAGACATCCCGCCCTTTTCACTCTAAATGAGTAGTTCTCCTTCTTTTCCTCCGTGCGACTCCAAAGCACCTAATAACTCAAAAACACGCGTAAAGTACATAATTCACAAGAAAACTCGCAAAGAAAGCATAAATACTATATATTAAATACGGTGTATTCTACACCTATC
>JAJJWW010002239.1:0-36294 GCA_023531295.1 Papaver armeniacum
AGAATTTGTAATTGGGGTGTGGATGAGGAATGAATTTAAACCTTCAACAAATGCATCAAGCAAGGGTGAGTGCTTGTAGATTCAGAGATCAATCAGGTAAGTCAAGCCCAAACCAAGAAATGGTAGATTTCCGGACTTTTATTTCGGTCACCAGTGAAGGAGATAGGGGTTGATCTTTAGGGAGGGAAGCGAAGAAGGTGTTGAGATTGTGAAGGTGTTGGCTTCGCTTATGACATGTGAGAAAGACGAGCAAGCTACGGTTGATGCAAGCAGGCTCGAGTGTTTGAATACGGTTTTGTATTAACACTTGGTTTCGCTTTCGACCGAACTTGTATTGTTCGTCAGTCTGTTATTCCTTGTTTGGAAATAGGGCGGAGAACCTATTTATACAAGTCATTGAGCCTCATTCACGTTTCTCGGGAAGTGGAGGTAATGGAATGATGGAGTGGTGGAGTTTGTGCCAGAGCATCGGCCGGTCTTGCCCACTTCTCCAGTTCATCTCAACGTCCATGACTTCCTACACGTTCTTGTGATGGCGTTGCACGCGCACTTACCTTTAGAACCGCGACCAATACCAGATAAGTATCCCAGGTTTGTGACATGATTGATGAAAACTGGAATGTGGATCGTGGATCCCCGGAAGGTAGCATGTAATGCTGAATGAATAATGCGTTATTCGGTAAAGTCGATACTTGTGGAGTATCGTATTTTACTGTCGCAGTGCGTATTACGGTGTGGTAAAGTGATGGGTAATGACTCCTCACTATCCAAATAACTCCCACTGTGGTCAGACAACCAAGTATTGATATCCTGACCAGATGAGATGATGTTTGAGACACTCATCCGCGGCCGGTGATGAAATTGTGGTTTTAAAAGAGGTGTAAGCGTCACTCTCTCTTAAACAGGAAACCAAGCATGGGAAGGATTTTGTAGAGGACCGACCATACATGCGTGTTGGCCCGGCGCTGATGGTGTACACGCCCATGTCTCTCCGTCTCATGAAGATGCAATCTAGGCCTTTCAGTTGACTGGCCAAAGAGAGTGGTTGAGATCGGTTTGCGGCGAAATCCCTTGCCGCAAAGGAGTTGGAAACCGCATGACATCCCAAGTTTGGGCGTGCGTTCCAAGGCGACCCATCTTGGTCGGTCTTGGTCGATCATACTAAGAGTGTGGGTGGTAGGTTGGTGTTCACCTATACTTGATTATCCCATGAAAATGTGATCTAAGCCCCAAATCATCCTATGAAGTTGAGCGGAGTGAGATCAGTTTAGGATTTGGGAGTGCTAACCGCACGAGTTTGGGCGTGCGTTTGGGTTCCCGGGCATGGTATGCCTTGGCGACCGCAATAGAGGTAGATGGGCCCACGGTGGTCATGCCGGTATGGCCGAGCCTTGTTAATCCAATGTCGTGACCCTCCATTCGTAGGAGAAGATGGACGCGCGTGATGACTTGAAACCCTAATTTTGGCTTTTTCAAGCCGCGCGACCATGCTCTTTTTCAAGGACGAATTTGTCAGTAACCAACCATGGTTGGCTTTGGCCGGTGGTCAAGTGTGTAGGCGGTCACATGGTGATCGTGTTGACATGCTCGGGCCTTCGGAGTCTACATCTCGCACTTTAAATGCATTTGCGAAGATGGATGGATGAGGCTGCTTTGCGGCACATGTATTATGCCGCAAACCCTAATTAGGGTTTCCGTCCATAATGCTTGGTATGGACGGTTTCTTGGCAAACAAAGCCAATGATGCGACCATGCGGAGGTGTTGTGTGTATTTCATACTGCTTGAGGGTGATGGAATTGATCGTGGTCATCAATCATGCTTGTGGAGTTGGATGGCTGCTGATCGGATCATATCACAGCAAGCTAAGGCCGTGGGTATTCCATACCATGCTTGGGGTGATGGAATTGATCCGTGGTCATCAATCATGCTTGTGGAGTTGGATGGCTGCGATCGAATCATATCCGAGACCGGAGCACGATCAAGTCCGGATGCTCAATCGAGCTAAATATAACACCGAGAGGGCTCGGGCTAATATCGGGCTGGGCTAATATAACACACCGAGAGCATCGGCACATGCGGGTATTTCGTACATGGTTTCATTATAGTGCTTGGAGGTTCGTATTTACTCTATATATGAGTAACACTCGGTCTCATGCCATTTGATAATGATTCATTATAGTGCTTGAGGTTCATGTTACTCTATAAGAGTAACACTCGGTCGTCATGCCCGTCGATAATGAAGTACGGGAAATACAAGGCTGATATGAAATTCACAAGAAGGGATTGTTGCTACATGATCCATTCTTGGTGAATTAAGTGAGGAATATCAACACTTATAAATGGCTTTATCTTTTACAAGATGTCAAACATGATTTTCCAAGGTTTTTACAATTTTAACCTAAGCGAAAATCCACCATCAACATTAAGTCCCGCCTAGCACATAATGGTTACATTATTGTGTGGTAGGCATGAGATGGTGACATGCATACATGAAAGACAAGGTAAAAGGAGTTTAGGAAGAGTGTCGGCCGATAGCGCTAGTTTTCCACGCCGTCACGCTTGTATGGAATCCCACACACACAGTGGGTTTCTTTCTTTGGGTATTTGAATCGGAAGAAGAAACCAAACAAAGAGGAATCCTTGTTCTATTGGGATTCTTCTAATTTTTGTCTATAAAAGAAGCCAAACCCCTTTTCTTTTCTCACGAATTTTCTCTTTCTTCTTTTGTTCTCGTCGTCGCAACACTTGCTCACGCTGTCATGCCGACTCTTGTTGCCAGCTGCGGAATTATTCTGGAACCGCGCCGTCAATTCAGGAGTTGCTCCGTCCAAGCCGCTCAAGGTAGGTTTAGCTCCTTTTTTTTTTTTTTTTTTTTTTAACGGTCAACCCCTAGTTTTGTTAGGTAAATACCTTTTATAAGACATATGCATGCTTAGCTTTCCCCCACCATTTGACTTGAATCCATTAGACACGATTCCCATGAATAAAGAAAATCGTATTGTGATGTATCGGATGAATGCGGGCCCGCCGTATATCTAGGAACGTGGGTCTTATTCACATATGCTTGACCTGAAATTTGAAACTTATACACCGACTTGAAATTTATACGGAGAACTTGAAGTCAATACCAGACTGAAACTTATAACGGACTAAAATTCATCTTCAGACCGAAATCGATCGAATTTAAAAATAGGATTTGAATGGTATTTGGACCGGCCATTGCATGCTCCGCTCGTGAGTTGTGTCTTGCCGTGTGTGACTACACTTCTCATGTGCTTTCATACGGTTCTAACTCCTGTCTTTTATCTCATTCATTGCAGTAGAAAGAGAACTCCTATCAATATGTCTCCCAAGATAATCTGGTGCCAAGTCGGAAGTGTTGATGACTTCAAGGATATTAGAACATCAATGATGAGTTGTTCACTCGTCTTTTCCAAATATTAGAAGCATCCTTCTCATAAGATAGTCTTGCTTTCCGATTCGAGAAAATATGGATCTTCGACCCATTTTCTTCTTCCGCACTTCATGATGAGATTTTTGTCTCCAAAGGAACGAATATCCGCCTTCTCCTATTGACTTCAAGATTTGCCATGCTCCACCGGGTTCTTATGAGGGATGGATGAGACGCATGTTGAGTAACAAGGGCATTAAGGACAATTTGACCAAAGCACAATCCTCGATGCGGTCATGGCATCTGCTACCCTCGAAATTAGGAAAGACACATGGGCTTGATCACCTTCATTTCTCGGTGTATTTCACTCACATGACCATATCTAGATGGGGAGAGATGACTATTACTTTGGAGAGTGTAGTTTGCATTAATGAACCCGCTGTTGCTGGAAGTCTTTCTTACGAACTCTCTGATGCGGAACAAAGTAATTATGATGCTATACTTCAAAAGGCGGAGGGATTCGAGAGTCTGGACAAGGAGGAGAGAAAGGATGCGAGATGCTTTTATACTTGGTGGGTTTGAGTGGTCTTTCGCAGAGTTGGAAAACGAGCTCGGGCGTGATTGCGTTCTGTCTTTATGGCTATCCAGGGATATATTTGATGATGGTTCAGGGAAGAAGACCATAAGAGGTGAGCTTGTTAAGATTGCCATAAAGAATTTGGCGCGAGTGAAGTTCTTCCCTCTAGGTGCATTGTTCCTTGGATCATTTGTATTCTCATCTCGGACGCTTTAGCAATGGATATGCACGTTTCTAACGGTACAAGAAGGTGGAGTCGCACATTCACTTCGCATTTTCTTGAGCGCTCTTATAGGAATACTTGAAGTTATGCTCCTACTCCTACACCTTCACTGTTAACTTGTACGGCTGGCTCGAGAATACTCCGATGGAATAAGAAGCGTCCTAAAGCAGGTGCGAAACTTGTGGAGGTATTTGACAACATTTCTTAGTAGATTTTCGTCCATGGGGGCGATTCACTCTTCCATCGTTCAGCCAAAGACCTTTCTTTGCGATCCCAGCGTTAATGTTGCGTACCGATGTTAAGACCATGAGATGCGGGGAAATTATTTACTCCGCACATTTGCATTCCAGGGTATGTCCCGTCTCTATTTAACGAAGAACTTGTTGTGACTCCGTACAATATTGGACAGGCTGCTCGTCAAATGGGATTTGATCAGGAGTGTTCCATTCATCCGTCCACCAGTAGTTTCAAAGGAATTTCTCTTGAATAGTCCGAATCCGAGCGTGTTCTTAGAGCGGGTGAGCCTTCCTTCAGCCTATTGGGATAAAACCCCGGTGGTGACCGATAAGTACAAGGAATTTTGGAGGAGGCAAGCGGTGTTGGTTTTTAGTGATTCTCGGAGAGTGTTGTGAGATCCCGTGGTGAACTATCTTCCGGCGTCTTGGCCGAAGCATTTCGGTTGAAGCCACTTCGGCCAAGCGGACCCGGAGAGTAGAGAGTTGCGAGTCCCCAAGTAGGAGAGAGACTCAAGAGGCAAGCATGCGGTCCGGTAATTCTCAATTCCTCCAATATACGGGTATTTAAATTTCTTTCCCGTCAGTTCTTTCATTTCTCCAGGTGTAAATTCTTAAAACGATCCTTGCTTGAAATCGGGGAATATCAAAGATAATGCTTTCACAAGGTTGGCACGCATCCAAAACGAGAAGGTTGGCTGATCGGGTCCTCATGCTAAGAAGTCAAGCGGTACGGACCTTCATGCGAGAAGTCGATTGTATGGAACTTCATCCGAGAAGTCTGACAGTATGGAACTTCACATCCGAGAAGTCTCGACCGGTATGGAACTTCATCTTTCTGAAGTCGCGGCATGGAACTTCATGTTGAGAAGTGGCATGGAGAACTGGAGCGCTCCTTTTTCCGACCACGACATAGATGATGAAAGCTCGGTGGAACAAGGCGCTTCCCTCGGTGATCTTGTTGCGAGGCTGTGATGGAAATTAGCACCCAGTGAAAGAGAGGCGACACTGCTGTGTAGTTGGGGCGGCTCCTCGAAATCGTCCCGAAGGTGTTCGGTCAATATGGCCATTGTGGTGACTCTTTTCCGAAAAGCCCCCGCACCCGACAAGGTTCCCGCGGTTGGTGAATTATCGGTGATGCGGCACTGGGCTTTGTTCGATCCTCCTTTGATATCCCTTTATCCAGGCCATGTATTTGGTTGGTGGATTCAACAAGTCTTAGGTCAGTTCAAAGAGTTGTACCATGAATATGGGAGAAGCACGGTCATATTACTACCACCACGAAACTCAAGAGTCGTCTTGCATTGGTCAACCGCGCCCAAGAAGCTTTATCTACTATCCAAGGGATGAGCGTCACGACCGGGTCGAGCAGGTTTGAGGAGATGGTCAAGACCCGGAAGTGCCATCGAGACGTGTTTGCTGCACGGGGTTTCAATGCTCCTTGGTTCTTGAAGGGTTCTCCAAGATTCAGGAGTTTGAAATTACAGGACGAAGTCCTCTTCAATGCGTTGCTCGCTTGGAAGAAGAGGTCGAAAAGTCAGTCTGAGTTGAAGGCTGAAGCCAGCCGTGCTCAAAGGATGAAGGCCGCTTTCGCCCGGAAGGACGATTTGTTTGTCAAGGACTTCCTTGATGTGTGCCATATACTTGTCTCTTCTTTTTTAGATGTTTCTTCTTTTTGAGTGATAGTGAGGATTTTCTTCGTAATTTGGCTTAGGTTTTTTTGGATAGGTAATTGAATTGGCTTATTTTTGAGATAGTTTGTGAACAACCTTTTGAAAGGGATTATGTTAAATGAAATTTGCATCTTGGTCATGAATGATTACGCATGAAATTGCAAATGTTATGTAAAAGGGAGGTACGAATGGAACAAACATGGCGTTTGATCACTGGGCCTCTTTTTCCACATGCGGGATGCTAAGTCCCGGTGAATTCTAAACTATCTCTTGTAAAGTTGTTGAGTAAAACTTACTTGCCTTTTGAAGCCTCACCATATCAGAATAGGAGTAGCCTCTCTAAGAAAATCTCTCACAAGCTATCTCTCCGAACCCAGCTTCTCGAACAATGCGCTAAAGCGTTGCATTCACCGGTGGGGGTGATGAAGGAACCGATGGTAATGTGTGATACCTCGGTCCATTACTTGTGATCGCAGGGGCGCCGTCTGTGGGTAGCTTCAACTCTCCATTTTCGCACCCACGTCTCCGGTGAGCTCCAGGATCTTCTTCATTGGGAAGGGGAAATGTAAGTACCTTGAGTCAGCTTTCTGCGTTAGTGGGCATTGTAACGTCTCTCCGCGCTTTGACGTGGAGCAGGGGATGAAGTTGGGAGATTTGTGAGTGCCATCATATTCTGTGGGATCGCTTGCCTAGGTAGAGGGATGTGTAAGGTGTCGTAATGTCACTGCCGAGTGGCGGATTGAACGCTCCCATCCTCTCGTACTCAAGCGTTCTTGATTGATCTCTCTTTCTCAAGCATTTCTTCACTCGGTTGAAAGGTTGATGCGGGTCGAAGCCGGTCTTAGGGCTTGGCGAGGTTTTGAGATATAAATCTTCTAACTGCGGTTCCATAGGCTGGGCTCCTTTCTTTATCTGGAGACATTTAGTGCTCCTGGACAAGTCTCTTCTCCCGTGAGGTTGTCTCTGATTCTCATCGTTTGGACCACATTTCATCTTTCCCGAGTCCCCGATTACGCGCTATTTTTGTTTCTCCTGGTAAAGGTGTGATCCCCGCCAAGATTCACCGTTTCTTGCGGAGTGGATGCATCCTTCTTGTAATTGTCTTTGCTTTATGTCATTCAAAGGCGAAATGTCTCGCTCTCGCCTTTCGCCCTTCGGTGATACCGCTGATTCGCCAAGACATCCTCCAACGTTCGGCCTATGCTTCCCATGATATCAACCACCACTGCCGGACTCGGGTGAAGATACATCGTGACACGAAAAACCGAAGAATTGAGAATTCAATTTTTGTAACCGATAGATCAATCTCCACCGTGGTCGCCAATTGTTGATGGGTGAAAGCTTCTCTCCTAATTTGGTAATTGAGGGTGTGGATGAGGAATGAATTTAAACCTTCAACAAATGCATTTTGCAGTGAGTGCTTGTAGATTCGAGAGATCAATCATGCAAGTCCGGCCTAAACCAAGAAATGGCGTTCCGGACTTGTTTCGGTCACCAAAGTGAAGGAGATGGGGTTGATCTTAGGAGAGGAAGCGAAGAAGGTGTTGAGATTGTGAAGGTGTTGGCTTGTTTATGACTTGTAACAGAAAAGATGAGCAAGCTTACGGTTGATGCAAGCAAGCTTCGAGTGTTTGAATACGGTTTTTGTATTAACACTTGGTTTCGCAATCATCAACTTGTATTGTTACGTAAATCTGTTATTCCTTGTTTGAAATAGGGCGGAGAACCTATTTATACAAGTCATTGAGCCTCATTCACGTTTCTCGTGGGAAGTGGAGGTAATGGAATGATGGAGTGGTGGAGTTGTGTGTCCAGTAGCATCGGGCCGGTCTCGCCCACTTCTCCGATTTCATCTCTAACTGGTCCATGACTTCCTAACACGTTCTTGTGATGGCGCGTTGTCGCACGCCGCACGCCGTAAACCGCCGGACCAATACCCGGTAAGTATCCCCATTTGTGACATGATTGATGTCTGAATGTGGATCGTGGATCCCACGGAAGGTAGCATGTAATGTTTGAATCAATAACTCGTTATTCGGAAAGTTGTACTTGTGGAGTATCGTGTGTATTTTATGGTGCAGTCTTTGACATTACGGTGTGGTAAAGTGATGGGTAATGACTCCTCACTATCCAAATAACTCCCGACCGTAGGTTGTATAACCAAGTCGGGTGATGTCGGACATGGATGAGATGATGTTTGAGACACTCATCCGGCCAGATTGATGAAATTAGGGTTTTAAAAAGAGTGCGCAAGCATCACTCTTGACTTAGTGAAACCAAGCATGGGAAGGATTTGTAGAGGACCCAGGCCACATGCGTGTTGACGGCATGATGGTGTACACGTCCATGTCTCTCCGTCTCATGAAGATGCAATCTAGGCCACCTTTGACCGTCAAAGAGGAGTGGTTGAGATTTTGGCGGTAAACCTTGCCGCAAAGGAGTTGGAAATGCATGACATCCCAAGTTTGGAAATGCGTTCCAAGACGACCCATCTTGGTCGGTCTTGGTCGATCATACTACCTGTAGGTGGTAGGTTGGTGTTCACACCTATACTTGATTATCCCATGAAAATGTGATCTAAGCCACTCAAATCATCAGGGTGAAGTTGGGGCGGTCGAGATCAGTTTAGGATTTGGGAGTGTAACCGCACGAGTCAAGGCGTGCGTTTTGGGTTGCCGGCATGGTATGCCTGGCCGACCGCAATAGGGAGGTAGATGGGCCCACGGTGGTCATCTTTGGTATGACCGCCTCGTTAATCAATCTGTGACCCTCCGTTTCGTACGAGAAGATGGACCGCGTGATGACTTGGAAACCCTAATTTTGGCTTTCAAAGCCGCGCGACCATGCTCTTTTTGGGCGATTTAATTTGTTGTAACCAACCATGGTTGGCTTTGACCGATTGGTCAAGTGTGTAGGCGGTCACACGGTGATCGTGTTGACATGCTCGGGACCTTTCGAGTCTACATCACGCACCCGATGTACTTGCGAAGATGGATGGATGAGGTAATTTTGCGGCACATGTAATATGCCGCAAACCCTAATTTAGGTTTTCCGTCCATAATGCTTAGTATGGGCGGTTTCTTGGCAAGCAAAGCCAATGGTCGACCATGCGGGGTGGGTTGTGTGTATTCCATGCTGAGGGTGATGGAATTGATTTGTGGTCATCAATCATGCTTGTGGAGTTGGATGACTGCGATCCAATCATATTTGGCAAGCTGGCCGTGGGTATTCCATACCATGCTTGGGGTGATGGAATTGATCCGTGGTCATCCAATCATGCTTGTGGAGTTGGATGATTTGCGATGGGATCATATCCGGAGACCGAATCTGGTCAAGTCGGATGCTCAATCGGAGCTAATATAACACACCGAGAGGGGCTCAATCAGGCTAATATAACACACCGAGAGGAGACTCGGGCTAATATAACACACCGAGCATGGCTGCACGGGTATTTCAGTACATGGTTTCATTATAGTGCTTGGAGGTTCGTGTTACTCTATATATGAGTAACACTCAGTCTCATGCCACACTCGATAATGATTCATTATAGTGCTTGGAGGTTCATGTTACTCTATAAGAGTAACACTCGATCGTCATGCCACGATAATGAGTAATGTGAAATACAAGGGTGATATGAAATTCACAAGAAGGGATTGTTGCTACATGATCCATTCTTGGTGAATTAAGTGAGGGAATATCCAACACTTATAAATGGCTTTATCTTTTACAAGATGTCAGCGCATGATTTTTCAGTTTTTTTTTACAATTTTAACCTTAAACGAAAATCCACCATCAACAGCGTGCCTTTCTTCAAGCGCGTGAATTTCAATCATGGGTTTATCTTGTTAATGGCTATAATCCTCCGGTTGTTGCAGAAGGCGATGTAACTGTTCCAAAGGATATTGGTGCATATGACCCTGCCGAGATTCTTGCTGCAAAGCAAAATTCTGAAGGAAGTGGAAGAGAAGAGAAGTGGAGATAATGGTGAAACCAGTTCTACTTCGTTAGGGAGACTTTGTGGTTTCCAGACGACTACTCTGTTTATTCTTTTAACTTCCAGCACAACTTGCTCACTTTCTCATCGTGGATGTATTGCTATATCGCACGTGTTGTAGGCCGCCAAACCAAAACCCTAGCGAATATCTGATAGGTGTCTAAAACACCTAATTTAATATCTAGTATTTATGCTTTCTTTGCGAATTTTCGTGTGAATTATGTATCTTATTTTTACTTTTGAGTATTTAGGTACTTTGGAGTCATTTGGAACAAAAGAAGAAGAAAAGGTGTCAATTCTCACGTGCACTGCTATTGAGAGCCGAGCCTAGCTAGCGATAGGAGACGACCACCGCAGCTTAGTCTAGAGAAGCATGGGAAAAGAACCTTGGTGGCCCTTAATCCAATTACTGGGTGCCTACACTCGGGGTTCTCGAGTCCGGGCGGTTATATCCAACTCTATTTCCTACAGAAGACCTAAATTTCAGAGAAATATCATTTATCTCATCATTAGCCTCTATTTCCTTTCTCTACCCGAAGTGCGGTAGATCCGAGTGAGAAATCGAAAGATTGGTAGATGAAATTGGTGGTAGTGAAAGTCACGCCATGGTTGAACTGGGGGTTGAATTAGGTTTGGATTTTGGTTTAAGAAGTTCAAGAAGATGGTTCTCATTTAGGGTTTGATTCAACAGAGATAGGATTTAGAAGCTGTTGTTGGTGGTATGTGAAGAGTGATTGCAATCGAAATTGAGATTGAAATAGAAGAGATGGTTGTGGTGGTTAATTTGAGAAGTCAGGGAAGTTGATATTTAGGGTTTCATAGAGATGAATATTGGAAGTTGATTCGAAGTGCTAACTGAGAGAAACGGTGATTTGATGGGGATGAGGTCGAATTCAGGGATCGATAAGGAGGAATTGTTAATAGGTTTTGCATATGAGGAAGACGAAATGAAGGATTCGATTTGTTGTTGTTGGTAGAAGAGATGATGAACATAGAAATTTGGTATCCGAATTCGAGTTCAATGTGAAGGACAAGTAGAAGAAATTGAATCTCTGAGTTGATTTGCAGTGGAAGCAGGCAGTGTTACTAAGGGATATGAAGCAACAGAAATTGTCTGAGTTGGAGCTGTTGGTGCTATTTCTGAGTTGCAGCGAGTAAAGCTCAAATTGAGGAGTTGCAGGTGGAGATAAAACTGAGCCTGCCATGGAATTGAAGCAATGGGAAGCTGGTCTGAAGCGGTAAGCTTAAACGGGTTAGGTCCGAGGGCCTGGTGATGCAAGGATGGGTACGGGTGGTGTTAGTCACAGGAGCTGCAAGTAGTGGATATGGAACCGGTGATAACAATGAATGGCAAGTGATGATGGTTACATTTGGGGTGAAGTGCAGTGGGTGGTGGCATTATGTAATGGTTGAAGCCTAGATGTTTGTTAGGCTTATTTTGAAGGAATACATGAACTGCAATAATGGAGCGTTGTTATGTAAGTGAATTGTTGTGAAACTCGGAGGAGGAAGTGATTTTGAGCTGAACGTGATGTGTTGCGAGGTCTTGAAGTCAGTAGTCATCATAGATGTGATTCAAGTGTATAGGGTTGAGTTTGAATGAGAATAAGAAAGGGTTAGATGGTTTGTTTTAGGTGATTGCCATGGGACTGAGATTTGGGTGATTGAATGGGTCGTATCTTGGCTTGAATTTGAATGTAGCTGCTACAGATGGAGCTATGTTGCAGGTGGTACAAACTGGTGATTGTTACGGCAGAAATTGAGCTGAGTGCAACTGCAAGAATGGAGCAGCAAGGGAATTCATGCTGCAGCTGGAGCCACAGATGATGCTATTGAGATAACAAGAAGGTTTAGAAGATGGGTACTGTGATGATTGGCTTGGCATGAATTGGGCTGAGATGGTGTTGTTGCAGAGTTATTAATGATCTTTGCAATGGGCTGCAATTGAAGTGATTTGATATGGGTGTGGTTGTATCTTTTTGTGTTGCATTTGGCTAAGCAAGAAAAGGTGGTGTTGTGATGAGCTTTGAACCGCAATGAAGAAACAGATGGAGCTGAAGTAATGTTGTGTACTTCAGAGAATGGTAGTGGATGAAGTGCCATCTTGGCCCAATATTAAGTCGACCGCAACAACTCATGGCATTGGCCTAGCCGAGTTAGCCTCCGAATCAAAGTTAAGGTCACTCGGCCACCCGAGTCCGACTAGCTATCTAACTCTTCCGTCGACTCGGACCGACTCGAATGACCCGATTTGACTCGTCTGACCTTGACCGAGTTGACTTCCGATTGACCAGTGGATAGGGTGGACTTTTGCCAGGTCACCGAGATATTTTCCTGTGCGGATTCCGCCAAATTCCGACCACAATACCGCTTTTCGGCGACCGTTTTGGGCGAGATTTTTACATGGGTTTTTCTTACACATGGGCTTGGTGGACTTCTTTCTTTTGGACCTTTGAAGATTAGACCTAATTTTGGAAACAAGAGAGCTATTTAAAGGAAAGACTTCTACAACTTTTGGATCATCACATATTTTTCTTGGAACTTTGGAGAGCATGTTTTTGTTTACGCTTCTAGGGTTTGCTTTTGTTCATCTTCTTCTTTTCAATTAATAATTTTTATGATGAACTCCATAGCTATGAG
This sequence comes from Papaver armeniacum, assembly GCA_023531295.1. Lineage (NCBI taxonomy): Eukaryota > Viridiplantae > Streptophyta > Magnoliopsida > Ranunculales > Papaveraceae > Papaver > Papaver armeniacum. Next base: position 12,733 of record JAJJWW010002239.1, read on the forward strand.
TAGCTAAACAAATATTATTGGTTATGGGATAAAGTTGATTTCTCAATATGTTATATGATTCAATGAATTAGTTTTGTCTCAATATTTTATTGTTTGTGATTCACAATTAATAGAGTTATATGATTTGATAGTTTGTTTGGTTGAGTCCGAATCAATCCGATTTACATTCATCTCTAGAGCTATATTAGGGTTTTCAATACGAAAAAGTTGTTTATCCCCGATTCTAAGTAGCATAATTGTGGTAGTGCTTGTAGTGATATATCCTACTAGTCACAAGTGAATCATAACTTTTGTTAAAACGTTTAGTGCTTTTACACATTCGTTTGCATTGATTAGTCTTATTCCATAGAACTTATTGCTTTTAGGGAGTTAAATCTAATTGTGCTTTTACACTTTAGGTTGCTTTTTAGGAAGAATTCACATATGCATCTTTTAATGTGGTTGTGATGAAAACAGGGAATTAGCGGGATATACTTGCAATCAAGGTGTCCTAGGATTATTAGTAAATAAGAGATTAAAATACCAATTCTAATCATTGATGAAAATACATGTTTGTGAATGATACTATCCCGTGACCAATATCTTCTCCTTATTGATTATTCCAACTATTTGCTTTGCTTTATTTTATTTTTACTTTAGTATTTCGTTAAAACAACAAACATCCCCCCTTGGTTACATTAGAAACTGAAAATTGCATAACAACAATTGCCTCTCTGTGGAAACGAACTCTTCCTTACCTTGTACTTCATTTAAATTTAGTGAGTAAGAAAGTGAAATTATTTTTGACGCTACGCATAGCGATCAATATCCCCCATGTGACACTATTGGTGTCTTGATGGTTAAGTTTGCTTTGTAAATGTATTTATTTTTAGTTAGAGCAATAATGCTAATTAGATAAATATTGCTAGTTGAAGCAATATTGCCATTTAGATGAATATTGCCACTTAGCAAGCTACTACTAGGTGGATTAGACGAATAACATATGGTATTTGAGAGTTGACGTAATTATAGATACAATGAGTTTAGAGGATAACACTGAGCTAGCTATTATTCTAAGGTTGGTGATAATTTGTGATTAATTGAAAATAGATAAGTATAATAACTTGATGACGGTTTAGTAACAAAGAAGGATTCCTCGATCAAATATATTCTCATTTCTTCCTACTTAATTTTCAATTGCTTTGTTTAAAACCTAAAACAAACCTCCCTCTTACGTCTCTTGAACCTTTAAAATAACGTTATTTTCTAAAATTGCTAATAAGACATATATAGGAAAGGGGTCTTGGACGAAAAAAAAAAAAAATAACCATCGAGGAAAACTCATAATCCCATTTCAACGGAAGTGTTATATATTTATCATCTTGGGACATATGATAACATCAATGCGCTTCAACTTAGTATGGGAATCAGGTGAACCATCATATTTTTGAACGCAAGTTTCCCCCCAAGCCTTCGGGTTGAGGGTACGCTTGCCTGGTGTCACACACCGAGTCTCCCCCTCCAACTCATGTCCTTGCGTCTTCTGGCGACTTTGGATACTGAATAGATTGTTGGTGTAGATAGGTTAATGGAGGTGTTTGTCCAATGGAACTTGGAGTCCAGAGAGCAAGGGAACTTGAGTGTCATTGTTTGCTTGGTGGCCTACTCCAAACCTTGGTCTTGCTATATCACCACCAAACATGTTCATTTAACTAGTGATGTGCATGTTCAAGCCACCGTGTCCAATTGACCCGATGATTCCTGCTTGTCATGAATCAAAATTTTGTAGTGGGAGATTTCCCAGAACTATAAAGGGTTGAAGATTAAACTCGTTAAGTGACGGCAAGAACCATAACTAGGATTTTGAGAATCCACAAAAGGAGGACTAAATCCATTTTGTGTTCTTCCACTAACCCTTTTGAGATACAATATGTATTTCAACACTAAATATTACAATGGAACAATTAAAGAATGAGCATATTTTTAAAGAATGAGCATATTTTTTTTTGTTTATAAAGAATGAGCAATAAAGTAACTATAAAAAAAAATGATGCGCGTAATATTCAAATAAAATTTACGTGAAGATGGCTTGCTACATTTTCTCTAGTTAGCTCTGGAACATTCATTAACTCCAAAATTTTCCTGGGAAACGCCTATGCGATAATAAATAATAGTTAAAATAATATTAGAAAATAAAAATTACAAATTACAAATTGAACTTTACACCAACTACCCCAGTGAAACTTATAATAAATATTAAGTTCTTACTATCAACGCCCAATTGGTTTACTGCAGAAACGAACTGTTGATGAAGTTCAATTGACCAAGCCACATGTGCTTTTTTCACGGTCGAGTTGTCATCTTAAGCGTCATCATCTTCTTCGCCTTTCCTCTTGTTCTCGTAACTATCTTCATTTGTGGAGGATGCATTATCTGCATCTTCAGTAGGCTTCTGAAGTTGTTTTGTATCTTCCACGCCAGTTGTCTCTAATTCCTTCAATTCATGCCTCTCTTTCGAATAACATGCTGCCATATATTTTTGATTGCCTTAATTTGAATTGGTTTAAGTAGATAATCACAACCAACATGAGTAACACCCTTCATTACAACTTCCTTTTGACCATCCATCGACATCACTGCATAGTTTTGTATCATACAAATATTTAAAAAAAAAAACTATCTTTCAAGAAAATGAAAATAGATTAAGGATAAAAACCAACTGCTAAGTAACAAGGGTTTACTCAATAAATACTTTTACAGATTTTTGGAGATTTTAGAAGAGTCGCAAAAATTAATAACTTTCTGAGAGTAGTATAAAATCAGGTAAAAATCTTGCAAAGTTATGAAGAGTTATAATGTCTTATAGAATCTTATCTGCTCTTTTATTGATATATGGAATGATTCTTCCTCCGTTTCAAATTGTTTATTGAAATGTTATATGTCTAAAAATGTTTGCTGAATTTCCTCAATGAAGAAATATGAGAAATAGGTACCACATATTCAGGTAGATGGATGAAAACAAATAGGCACCTCAAGGGTTTTCTTGAATATTATTATTGGGTGGGTTTTCTAGCAGGAGAACTGGAGATTTTGGTTGTTCTTTGCTGGATACAATAGTCGTAGTCTTCTTATTCATGCTTTCTGTGTGGTACTGTAACCTCAGGTGATTCCAGCAAAATAACGATTCCTAGTTGTTTCACAAACTGTACCTGGTAGTATCTCGACTAGAATCTAAGCTATTTGTTGAATTTCCTGGTTGTCAAACTGATGCTAGTATTAGGTGTGGATCACCTATAGAAATAGTTATGCAAATTTGATATTCGTTCGTAGGGTTGATGATGAACATAATTTGTAAAGTCCTGAAAAGTTGTAAAAACAAATATATATATATATATATATATACATACCTAAAGTATTTTATTTTTCATAGATTAGGTATTGCTATTCAGAAAGGAGTTGGAGCCCAGCTTGTTGCTAGGTTACCAACCAAAAGTGTGTAATTTTCATCTGAACTGGTAAAATTCAGTTTTCAAAAAAAAAAAATGTGTGCATAAATCTAAAGAATTATATAAAAACTAATATTGTAAATATAAATTTAATCATACCTTATTTATATTATACTAGCTTAAACTAATAATTTTTCTTTTTCTTTTATATAGATATATAGATAACAGCTTTCTTTTGTTCAACAAAATGCAATAAATAGTAGTAATAAAAATAATTATTATTACACATTTGTACAAAATAAATTAAAAAAAAAAGAGCGTTTAATCATATGATTCATACCATATAATTTATACGCATCTATGATTTTGTTTTTTAAAGGCATATATGCATCTATGATATGGGTTTTATATATATTTTATATTTATGAGATAAAATAAAAGAGAATCAGAAATATTTTTAATTTTTTGGGAAGTCTTCCAAAATCTTACATATTTTGCAAGACTTTCATCAAGGCATATTTATACACAAAACTCACCCAAGTCTTGAAAATAGGCAAGTACGCAAAGTCTTTGAATTTTCAAGTTTACAATGAGTTACACAAACTTTAAGACCTTTTAACAATCTATAACAAGTAACATAAACTTTGAAAGAGATCCAGAAGTAGACAACCAATAACACAATACTTTAGAATTTCGTAAAAGTCTATGAAAATAAGCAAAAGTATTTATTGAGTAAACTCCCGTAAGTTATGATTTCATTTTTTGACGTGAGTGTTGAGTAAAGACAACATCCATTATTAATCCATTCGTTTGATCACCTGTAAGTTTGTCAACAAATATGGATTGTAACCTCATTTTAATTCTCTCTTCTTTAGCAAAAGATTTGTTAAAGTTGTTTGCAAACAAGAATTGTTGGAACAAAAAAGAGATTGATTGTTTTACTGTGTGTTATCATTTCCAGTACCTCTATCTATCAACATCCATTGGCGAAATTCAAGAAACACAACTTCAAATCGGATGTCAAGAATCAAAAGCAAGATAGACATACTCAACAAAAAGATGGTATTGTAACGGGCAATGAACTAACATCTACATTGTGCACTAAAGGCAGCTCAGGGAGACGGTTTATATGTTTCTTATTATATTTGGTCAATAAGAACCATTGTTTTGGGTAGGGTATATATTATGATAAATGGGGGGAACAAGAAATGATGGCAATATCCATAAAATATGTTGGGTATGCAGTCCTATTTATCCCGCTAATTGTTGTCAATGTATACTTTTTTCCCACTAGTTCCTGCACTGCCACCATAACCACCAAATTCTCCATGTTGTATTCCTACAGACTGTTATATCTTCCTATATCTACATACTCATAATTAGGTGCAACTCAATTAGATTTCAGTGGAATTCTCCTTATTCTCAATTCACAAAAATTAACTGCTTTCATACTTAATTCTTTGATGCTTCTCCTCTGTCTAGGGTGCTCCTAGCCATTGATACCGTCTCTTCACACTTAACAACAATTTCTGAAGGCAAATATGGTATCGGATTCATATGCACACTTAGTGCCTAGGCTGGTTACTCCTTGTAGCTTCAATAACATAACTCTTCTTTAAGTACGTGTAAATAGGTTTTGGGTTAGTAGTAGTATTGTGGTGTCCCTAATTATCTCACCAACAGTAATATCGTGGGATTTTTGGAGGAAAGAATCTCACCTATTTTGAGAAGTTTTGAAGAAGAAAAAAAACACGCATATATAGTGTGTATAGAAAGACTATGGTTTAAATATTCTTCTTTTCTCTCAAAAATGGACGCACTAAGACCTCTTTTTATTTGAAACCTAACAGATGTGAAAAAGAACGAGAAGAAGATTGTTTGAGGCGAAAGATTAGTGCTATTTGGGGATTTTCTCTTGCCGCGAAACAGGTAGGTTCTGTAATTCTTATACTCTTTAAGGTCTGTTCTAATAATTCAAAGGAAGTGTTATTGAATCAGTTTCTAAGGAGTCGAAAAAAAGTAGGATTTCGAGTTGTTTTGTCTTTATTTTTGTAAAAAGAATGACCCTAAATTAATGTCATGGAGAAAGGAGGTCTGAATAGATATTGCTGCGAATCAAAAATGATTTACATCACCTGCTTGTTTTCATTGACGACATGTACCTATGCTAGTTACTTAGCCACGTTTGATTGATACTCTTTTGGTGCTGGGATGTGTGTAAGATGATAAGTAGTTAGTAATATAGGTATATCAATGCTTACCCATGCTTATGAACCGTTTGGTTTTATTAGTGATCTTAGAGGAGGGTTTAGATTTAGTACCTATTGTGATTACGTGTCAGTAATCATGTTCCTGATGGTGGAATGGGTTTTGAATCCCTTTGGCACATGTATGACTGTGATACTTGGAATAGATGTAGTTGGTTTTGATCTGTTTTAGTCATCAGTCACCTGTTACAATATGTTTTTGTGTGTAGCACAATTTTGGGTCTTCCTTGTGCACGTACGGGTGGTACCATGTTGTACTCTTAAGCGGTGTTTTGTATTACAAGTTATCGTCGGGTCTGAATTTGGCAGATTTGCTCGCACGTTTAAAGTTGTGAATGTTTATGAGGGTTAGTGCTTCTCTGTAGTAGGTTGGTTTTTAGAGAAATGAATGTTCTATGGTGGTTGCTCTCTGCACATGTTTAGAGATGTCCCATAGTTGACATTTAAATGATTGTAAGGGTGAATAGTTGTTTATGTTTTCGGACCGTTGCTCGTAGTTGTCTCGACTTCCATGAATTATTAGGTGATGACTGATAGGTGTTGTAAACACCTAATTTTATATCTAGTATTTATGCTTTCTTTGCTATAGTCCTTGGGAATTGCATCTCTTATGTTTAGTTTTGCGTTATTAGGTGCGATGGAGTCCTTGGAAGCAAAAGAAGAAGAAATTAGCCATTTGGAGCGAAAAGGAGCACAAAGACCAATTCACATGCGAGCAATTGCTATTTGGAGCGGGCTATAGTGCACGAGAAGCAAGTGAAGAATGAACTGCCAATTCCTCGCAACTGACAGTGAGCGAAGAAGCAAATAGGTCGTCGGTTTCCTGAAACTGACAAGCTATTTCTGAACAGGTAGCCCTTATCCTACCAGCTGGGGTGGATAAATCCAAGTTCCTATAGAATACCTAAATTTCAGAGAAGAAAATCATTAGCTCTTCTTCTTTATCGACCATGTCTGTGAGGGCGGCATCACCCGAGTTTCAGAGAAAAGGAAAGTGAAAAATGGTTGCGCCATTAAGTGGTTGAGATGGGGGTATTACAGGGTTAAGTCTGAAAACAACAAGGGTTTGATGCAGTGCTGAACTGCAGATGCTGCTGGTGTATGAAATAGAGAAGGAACTGGAGCTCGAGTTCGATTCAGAGTTAGGGTTTCCGCGGATTTTGTTGCTGCTCTCGATTGAATATGATGGAGGAGAAATTGAAGCTCCGTAATGAAGCAGTTAAGAGTTGTGTTGATGAATAGAGTTGGGTTGAGTTCAATTGTGGGTTTGATTCAAAGTTTAGGAGAGAAATGAGTATAATTGATGATGGAGTTGCTACTGAGACATCAGTGATGAACGAGGATGAGAAATTAGTTGCTTTTGTTTGTATATATGGATTGCAGAGATGGGTATGACTCGGATTCGCATCTGGTGAATGGGTTTGAGCTCATGGTGGCTCAGGTGGTTGAATGGATGCTATTTCCTAATGGGTTCTGTTGGTTGATGGTTGTCATGGGATGTAATCTGAACTGCAGGTGATGGTGTTGCTTAAAGGAAGTGTTGTTGATCAACAGGTTCTAAGAACTGTGATGTGTGAAATGGAGCAGGAACCTGCAGGTGAAGCATTGGCTGAGGAGATTGAAATGTTGTCTAGATGAATGCTTAGGTTACAGGTGCGATGGCTGGATGTTTGATTCTGAGTGGGAATTGAATTTGATGTTGTTGCCGGCTGGTGAACAAAGAATTGATGTTGTTGAAGCACTGGTGGAAATTTGGTATGAAGCAGATGGTATTGTTGTCTGCAATGGGTACTATGTGTGAGTGTTTTCAAGGATAAACAATGGGATTTGTGTTAATGGTTGCTGTTCTAGAGAAGGTGGTACTGGTGTTGGCTTTGGTTCTCTATGAAGAATGTTTTAAGCTGATGCTGGTAAATGGTTTGTTGGCTTGTATGGCAGTGGCTCAATGATACTGTTTCATGGTTAAACGGTGGCGATGGACTGAATCGGGCTGGTGCGGTTGTGCAATAGAGAAGTGGTGTTCTTATGTTACCTGAAGGCTGTGTGTGCGGAGACTGGTGCTCGGGAAGATGCAGCTGTTATGAGTCCAAGTGCAGCTAAAATTATGAGTGATGTTGCTGCTGCAATGAGTTGTAATGATAGAGTGGTGGCTGAACTGTAGAATGCGGTGATGAATGTCATGTATTGGTATTGGTGGTTATCATGAGTTCTTGCAGGCGGTCTTGCTATTGTGCAGAGATGCTCCGGTGATGCTGCTTTGCTGCCAAAATGGTCAGAGATGGAGTTTGGCTAGAGCCAGAGGCAAGGAGTTAGAAGAAGTTGTTGTTGTTGCTTGAGGTTCTTATGCATGGAAGTGATGTTTCAAGACAGAAATAGAGAGTGGGTTGAGAACTCAGGTTGAGATGGGTAATCCTGCGGCTAGGGGTTGTGAGATACACATAATGTTCATTGGTCAGATGGAGTTGTCTGTGGTTCTGGTGGTGCACAAGAAGCAACTGAGATTGGTTATAAGGCAAAGCTACAGATAGCTGCAGTTAAGGCAAGGCTCAAATGGTGCTAATATGAATGGTCTGTGTGTGTAAATAGAAGTTCATTGCAGGGAATAGGCATGAGTTGTGGAATGGATGGAGCTGCAGGTTAAGGAGTTGATTGCAGTTGTGGTTTGCTCTTGAACTGAAATGGTGATGTGGTCATGGAGGACTTGCATGAGCAGAATGGTGTTGATCTTTGTTGAGCTGTGCACCGGTGGTTTGAAGTGATTGCGGGTGTTGAGTTTGTTGGCCTCACAAATGACCGAGGTTGAAATTCGAGATGGTATTGATGAATGGGAAGAAGATTGATGTGTCTTCTTTGGTAAAATGGTTGCGGTGGTGGTTATTGCTTCGGGATTCTAGTTGTGGTATGACGAAGAACCGATGTCGCTTAGAGAGATTGAAGTTAAAGCAAACAAAGAATGGGTTGTCTAGAATACGAAGTGAGCATGTATTTGATTGCAAAACAAGTAGCCCAGAGAAGATGATGGTGTTTATTGTGAAGCGATACTGCGGCGCAAGACTTGAAGCACAATGATAGTGCATCAGAGGATATGGCCTGTGCAATTGCCTGGCCTGACCAACTTGACCGAGTCAGATAGATGAATCGGTATTGACTCGCCTTGACTCAGTGAGTTTGACTGGACTGACTCGGTATGACCAGGGTGACCGGGTGGACTTTGCCGGTTACCTGAGATATTTTTCTGGTGCCGGATTCCGGCCAATTTCCGGCCATAATACCAGTTTTTCGGCGACTATTTTTTCGGGACATATTTTCACATGGGTATTCCTCACATATGGGCTTGGTGGACATCTTGTTATTGGACTTTTGGCTTTGAAGACCTAATTTTGGAAAGATGAAAAACTACAAAAAGAGAAAGTTTTCTACAACTTGGGGGATCACGTATTATTCTTGGAACTTGGAGAGAGCCGCTTTTGTTTACGCTACTAGGGTTTGCTTTTGTTCATCTTCTTTTATTCAATTAATATTTTTATGATGAACTCCATAGCTATGAGTAGCTAAACACATATTATTGGTTATGGGATAAAGTTGATTTCTCAACATGTTATTTGAATCTATGAATTAGTTTTGTCTCAATAATTTATTGTTTGTGATTCACAATTAATAGTGTTATATGATTTGAATACTTGTTAGGTTGAGTCCGGAATCAATCCGATTTGCATTCATCTCTAGAGCTATATTAGGGTTTTCAATACGAAAAAGTTATTTATCCCTGATTCTAAGTAGCACTTGTGGGTAGTGCTTGTAGTGATAGATCCTACTAGTCACAAGTGAATCATAACTTTTGTTAAAACGGATTAGTGCTTTTACACATTCGTTTGCATTGATTAGTCTTATTCCAAAGAACTTATTGCTTTTAGGGAGTTAAACTTGATTGTGCTTTTACACATTAGGTTGCTTTCTAGGAAGAATTCACATATACATCTTTTAATGTGGTTGTGATGAAATCAGGGAATCAGCGGGATATTCTTGCGATCAAGGTATCCTAGGACTTTTAGTAAATGAGAGATTAAAATCAATTCTAATCATTGATGAAAATACATGTTCGTGAATGATACTATCCCGTGACCAATATCTTCTCCTTATTGATTATTCAAATTATTTTATTGCTTTCAATTACTTTTATTGCTTAGATAAAACAACAATCCCCCCTTGGTTACTTTAGAAACTGAAATTTTATAACAACAATTGCCTCTCTGTGGATACGAACTCTTTCTTATCACGTACTTCATTTATATTTAGTAGAGTGAGAAAGTGAAATTATTTTTTCTCGGCTGACAACCGATCAATGACCGACGGGTCTCCTAAGAAAATATGGCTCTATTATCTTGTATTGGGATCACCAACATTTAATTTCTCCGGCGCACGGTAAGAGAATTATTTGGACTACTCAAGGGCGGATACGGTACGTCTTGCGGTCATAGTAAGGAACTAGAGAGGGGTAGTCGGTAGTTAGAAAAGGATCTTGGGATGGATAGTTTAAAGCGATATGTTTTTACTATTTTAACAAACTGTTTTTGGCTAATATCACTTTCTTATCAATCCATTTTACTCATGTGGTTGTGGTCATCTTTAGGAAACTTAGAAAAATGTTTTCCGTATAAACCATTTTACTTCTCGTACTCTTTATGAATTATTTTTAGGTTTGTTTTATCGTCTTTAAAGGTTATAAGGGTGCGAGAGTCTACTTTTAGTTGGGGTCTGACCTAACTTAGTATTTTTCAGGAGACCGTGACCGCGGAGCAACCTAGCTTGCAGATTTCATTTCAGATTCGCAAAGCTATTTCATCATTATCTTAAGGTGTTTAATTAGCTATGTTATTGTTTTTTTTTTCTTCTTAAGACCAGACTCTCATTTCCTTTAAATAAACTATTATCATTTACTTGGGAGACCGACCTGCGTGTCAAGTATTAATTTTGTTTTAAATATTTTATGAGACTTTACAACTTTTATCAGTTTTTATTAAATAAATTAATTTATTTATGGATTGTTGTCGATGTGCTCCATACAATTACCCGATCTCCATTTGTTGGCTTGACGATTTGACTGTGTAAAGTGGTGCATGAGTATGCCACACTTGGGATTTTAGGGCTCCGACCTAGAATTCGAAGTGGGGTGTTACAGAGTGGTATCAGATCCCTGGTAACATAAATCCTTGGGAGCGGGTGTAGGGTCTTGTTTGATCACATTAGGCAAGAGTTTTGGGAGCACTTTGATTGTTTGCCCTGTATGAATTTTTGTTGATGGTTTCTTGTTTTCCATTCATAGAGGATGTACGGAAATGGAAACAATGGTCGCAATAGACGTAATACTAAAGGTTGTGGTCGAGGCTGAGGGAGTGAGAATTTTGTTGAGGATTCTGTGGAAGAAAGTAACTCACACAATGTTAGTAGATCTCGTAGTGAGGATAAGACGAGGTCCATGGGTAGCTCTCGATCTCGTAGGACTAGGTCTACAGATGGCTTTCGATCTCGTAGGACTAGGTCCACAAGTGGCTCTCGATCTAGTAGGACTAGGTCCATAGATGGCTCTCGATCTTTTTGTATCGGGGAGGGTGGGACAAATGCCTTAACATTAGAGAATCTTCAGACAATATTGAATGTTGCAGTCATATCGGCACTAGATCAGAGGCTTGGTCCACGTGGAGGTACGGAAACCGTGACACCTCTAACAATGAATGAACCTGTAATTGCAGAGAGAAATTTGAAGTCTTGGGTTTAGTATTACCAAGATTTTCTAAAAATGAAACCCCCTTCGTTCACAGGAAATGGAGGTGCAACTGAAGCAAATCAGTGATGCACCAAAGTGGATCGGATACTAGCTCAGTTTGATTGTTCCGAAGCTTATAAATAGAGGATAGCCGCTTTTATATTAGAGGGGAATGCAGCAACATGGTGAGCGTCGATGGGCAGGACAGATGATGCAATGGAGGTTACTTGGGCTAGATTCAAAGATTTGTTTTTGCACACTTCCCCCAGCCGAGCGCCAAGCTATGATTAGGCAGTTTTAAGAGCAGAAGCAAAATGAAGATCAAATAGTGGTTGAATATGAATGCGAGTTTGACCGCTTGTCGATATCTACGCTCATCTTATTCCTACCAAGCGTACAAGATCACAAGGTTTTTGAGTGGATTGCATAATAGGATTGCTCGACACATCATTGGGAAGCTGGTTTTGATACTTATGCCAAGGTTGTGAACTGTGCTAGGGCACATTTCTTGAGGATTAAAGAGGCCAAGAAGAAGAAAACAGTAGAGTGGATACCAAGGTTCTGAGAAGAAGGATAATAAGGGTGGGAATGCTTATAGACATAAACCTTATTTTCACCAAGGTAATCGGGGCGGAAGAAGCCCACGAACATACGGAGGGAACAGTGGTACCGGAGCCATGGTTCATGCACCTCAGCCCATGAGAACTGAGGGTTATGTATTTAAGGGGCCTTGTTATCACTTCCAAACAACAGGACACAAGGCTCGTGATTGTCCAAACAAGGGCAAAGATCCTCCTGCTGAGTATGAGCGACGTCAAGTATAGAACCAGACTCAGGGCCAAGGGCCTCAGCCTCGGTTGAATGTTGTATTGCCTCAGAATGGCGAAGGACCGATGGTAATGTTGGAAGGTACTTTCCTTATTCACACTCGTCGTGGTAGAGTATTGTTGGATACTAGAGCTACTCATTCTTTTATATATGTTGTGTTTGTGAAAACTTTTCCTATTGTGCTAGAGAGTTGTTCCTATGTTTTTATGTCACCGATGGGTGGCTCAGCGTTTATTGATCACATGTGTAGGTCGTGCATTATCCGTATGGGCACGATAAATTTTGCTACAGATCTCTTTGTTATAAACCTAGATGTGTATGATGTTGTCTTAGGCATGGATTGGCTTGCTTCCCATCATGAAAAGTTAGACTGTTATGCTAAGACAACCACTTTTCCTATTCCTGAGGAAAGTGATGTTGTTGTGTCTGACTTTTTGGGAAGTTCGGAGAAGACTCTTAAGTTGTGTAGTGCTTTGCTAGAGGATTCATCAGCGGGGAGTATGACATTGGAGTACGCCATTGAAGTCTATTGAAATGGTAAGTTTATTCCAGAGGTATTCAACGATATGCCAGGCTTGCCGCCACAGAGGGAGGTGGAGCTTTGTATTGATTTGGAACCTAGTACTGCACCTATAGACAAAGATCCGTATCAAATGGCACAGGTAGAGATGAGTGAGATGAAAAAGCAAATTGAAGAATTGCTTACGAAGGGATTCATTGGACGAAGTAGTTCTCCTTTGGGTGCACTAGTATTGTTTGTGCCAAATAAAGACGAGTCATTGAGAATGTGTATTAATTACCGCAAGATGAATAAGGTTACAATTAAGAACAAGTACCATTTACCAAGGATTGATGATTTGTTTGATCAATTAAAGGATGCAAATTGTTTTTCTAAGATTGACTTGAGGACTGGGTATCATCAATTATTAATTCGTAAAGGTGATGTTCCCAAAACAGCCTTTGTTACCCGTTATGGCTCATTCGAATTTTTGGTGATGTCATTTGGGTTGAAAAATGCTCCTGCAGTTTTCATGGATTTAATGAACCGTGTAGCCGGGAATTTTGGATCAGTGTGTATCGTATTTATAGATGATATCCCGATTTACTCTAAGACTCCCGAAGATCATGCGAACATGATTCGCAGATCGAGTGCTTTAGACTTTGAAATATCACCGAGTTGTATGCTAAGTTTGAGAAGTGTGAGTTCTAGAAGCAAGAGGTGAAATTTCTAGGTCATGTCATATCATGAGTCGGTATATCGACTCGGAAGCAACCAAAGACAAAGGATCAAATCCGTAGTTTCTTGGGGTTGGCTGGTTATTATCGTCGATTCATCAAAGGTTTTTGTTCTTACTGGTCCTTTGACAAATCTGACGAAGAAGGATGTTCCTTTCAAGTGGACTATTGAGTGTGAGAAGTATTTCTTTGAACTTAGGAGTATACTAACTTCTACACCAGTTCTGATCATTCCGGAAAGTGGGGTCAAGAAGGTAATTTACACCGACGCTTCAATTCAGGGGTTGGGATGTGTGTTGATGCAGAGTGAAAGGGTAGTTGCTTATGCTTCGCGACAGTTGAGACCTCATGAGCGAAACTATCCTACACATGACCTCGAGTTGGTAGCTATGGTGTTTGCACTTAAGATTTGAAGACACTACTTGTAGGGCTGTCAATGGGGTACCGAATTCCGTAACCGATAATCCTAGTTAATATAGGTAATTTTCCGACATAACAGTTATCGGAAATTTATTGGTAATTATTTTCTTAATGAAACGGTATCGGATGAGGCACCTACTGTTAGAGCATTGCTAGGTCGAACTCGTATGCGTTGCTATCTCAAGCATGTTTGTCAATGTTAGTGATCAAAACTATAAGTCTTGATTTCTAGTCTACTGTTAGCTAAGTCTTGGACTAGGATAGAAAGTGTAGTTGAGCTCAAAACTCCATGGCAATCATCATACAAGATGAAGAACTACTCAAGTAACTGGTGGAACTTCATCGACTAAAAGGTATGTGGAGACTTGAACTTATCTATCACTCAAAAGTCTATCTACTCTATCTCTTATCTTGAGAAAAAGTCGTTTTGCTATATAGACTATGATTATACACATTTGCTATTTCGAGCCGAGTTTATCTCGCTTATCTATTTCTCGAAATATGTGTTGGTAAGTTTTTGTTTTAGCCAAGTTCATCTTTACCTAGTGACGAAAGTCATGTTATGTTTCAATCACTTGAAAATGGCTTTGGCGAAAAATGGTTTGTGAGTAACAACTATATAACGTCCTCTAAGAATGTTTCAATGATTGAAATGAGAGTTTAGATTATATAACCATGGAAGGATATAAACATTGTGTGGTAACACATATGTGTGTAAGTCCTTATTCCTTGAACCAAAGTATGCGTACTTTGCTACTCAGGAAAACCGGAACCAAGTCCGCGTACCAAGTCCGCGTACCGTCGGAAGTTCTCGACCCGAGAAAATATGCTGAAGTTTGTGAATTGAAAACAAACTTATTCCGGGTACTTAAGTCTGCGTACCAAGTCCGCGTACTTAAGTTGGTTATTTTCTAAAAACGATTATTCGTGAACTTAAACTTATATAAACTAAGGAATGCAAGTTTGCAAACCGTGGCTATAAAGTTCATGAATTGATTCGAGTGAATCAAATCGTTTTTGTTTCAATTGTGTCTATTATAAAGATCTAAGCAATTGAACAACTCTCTAACTAGTTCATTTGAGTCATTTGAACTAGTTATGGTAAAGAAGAATATGGTTGATATGAAAGTGCTCATATGGCTAACCTTTTGGTTAACTACTATTGAACCAACTAAATGTACATGTTTGGGTACGATTACACAAACCTAAAACGTGCATTTCATTTGTGTGTAACAAGCTAAGTTTCATCTCTGAATTTGACTCATTTCATCAGTCAAATATTGATACACTTCCTCAAGATAATGGTATTACCCTCCTTTGTGAGAAAGTCAGGATGTCTCTTCTTATCAAAAGAGTTTCCCTGTGCAGTACTGAATATTATTTGTAGAGACTATGTGTTATAAGTTGTAAACAAAGAAATCAGGAGCACAAATTATCATGTGATCTCTTTAAGTTCTTTGAAAAACTTGTAAAACCAGTCCGTTGGATTTCTCTCAATATAGTAAGATGTAAGAGTTGTTGGAAAGAAACTCTCTCTTGGTGTCATGGTGTGCAAGACTGGTTTTCTCTTGTGTTCACAATGAGTTTCTCGTTAAAGTGTTGTTGAGCTTTGCTCCAATTTTCTTTATCATTGTCTTCATAAAACAAACGAGTCCTTGTCACACACGTGCGGTTAACGTACCCTGGTCTCGTAACCTTTACGTGGTTGAACCGCGTTCGAACGTGTTTAGCAACTGCTCATATACCACCATTTGACATATAAAAGAGGAAGAGCTCACTTCGTTCTTTTCACCTCTTCTTCCCTATAGTTCGAGTGCGAAAAAGAAAACCCAAGAGTTCGTAAACTCTAAATCACTATAACCTCAATTTTCAATATTTTTGGGTGTTTCTGGTATCCTTGTGTTTGCAATAGGAAGTCATTCGTTGAGCTTGTCGTTATTTCTTCATTCTCTCTAGTTCCGGAGCTCCACCATTAATGACAGTTCACGTTCCCGATAAGTTCTTCATCATTTTTGGATTTTCGTTGGTTTCAATGGCCCCTAGGAAAAGATTGAATCGTGGTGAGAGTTCGGGTGCCATTGCTATTTCGAATAGGATGGTGGTTGATAGTGATGATGAATACGGGGATGATGATTTTGGTGTAAACGTTCAACAACCATACTTTGATGTTATTCGTCGGATTAGTTTTGTCAATATTTACTTGAGAGACAAATATAATAAACTCTATAGTGGTCATTTTGTCATGGAAAGGGCATATGATCGGTCAGTTCAGGAACCATATTTTCACATGTTCATGAATCAGTTTGAGTGGGGTGATATTCATAAGGGTTTGAGAGAATCATATCCTGAAATGACATGTGAATTTTATGCTAACTTACTTGCACCCAACAAGACCAACTGTTGTTTTAAGACTATGGTTAAAGGAACAATGTTTGAGGTTAACCGTAGCGTTATTGTTGAGTTATTAAACTTGCCTCTACATCATTCGCTTGATGTTCCTCAACCATAAGGTCAAAGGCCAAATAAGAATCAGTTGTCTGAACTGCTCTAGAAAGAATGTGCCATATATAGAAAGCAAACCTCCTCGTGGAAAATATAGGCTTTCATTTGAAGATTTTTGGTAAGCTGGATGTGGCAACTTAATTCCCAGTACGCTCGACAAAAATCTCTGGAGCAGAACTGTGGCTGAGTTGGTTTACCATCTTATTTCTGGTGAAGAGGTTGATTTCTGTGGATTAATTGTTCGTCAAATGATTCACATGGTTTCACAAAAGAAAAACCCTGATTTTCCATGCCTCATCACCAATGTAGTCAATTTAATATTGCTCAGCTTGGAATTTGTGTTGGTACTCCATCTCTCTTGAGCCAGACAGACATTAACAAAATGAAGAAACCTACCAATCCTGAAGTTGCTCTTCTTCTTAAAAGGAATGAGTGCTTGGAAAGACATTTGGCTCATGTTGTGACGGTTCATTCAGACTTAGCTGAACCAATATCTAAGATTGCTGAGGATTTTTATCGCGATCTGGATTAGTGTCCTTTTCTTCATATTGTTATGTCATGTTCAAACTCTCTCTTATGTTATTTCTGTTAAACTTCTTATGTTGAACTTATTAAAACCGTTATTTTTAATGGTTGTAATAATTTTAATGGTATTTTAGCTTTGAATGATTTATCTTTCAATTAAACTGCTAAATATGTTAAATCCATTAGAAGTTTAATTGAATATATGTCAAAAGTTAAGTCTATTTTATGTCATTATGCAAATATTGATGGAAAATATAATGAACTTTTGATAACAAAGATTAAGTGTATGGTATCATTATGCAAATATTGATGAAAATAGAATGAATCTTTGTATATTCCATGATATTGATGTTTCCCGATCCACTTCTATGTGAAAGTATTTGCTTTGACTCCGTAAGTTCTCTTATGTTGAGCATTTCCGATTAAATTAATCATGGGTTCTCTTGTGGTTAATTCAATTGAGTTTTCTGGATACAAATTCATGTTTCATGTAATTTGTTAATGTCCAAAGAAATCCTTCTTTTATTGTAAAAGTAAGGTCGCTCTTGTTGTTCTTTCGGGAATGACATTTTATGGGGGAGAGTTCTTAATTGAACTTGTGCTTAATTGCCAAATCTTTGTGGGGAGTGCGGCTGTGGAATATTGTATGAGTTATCTTGTATATATCTTTATAAACTCCTTGATGAATACACGAAGTTTCGACTATGTGAAATCATCGAAACAAAGTTGATATGTTCTCTTTAAGTCATGAAGTATCTCTATGAGAATTTCATTATGATACCGCTAGTTTTTACCTTTGCCAATTTATATTGACAAAAGGGGGAGAATTATTGTAGTTCACACTACAAATACATATGGTTTACGGATCATTATGTAAGGGGAGTGGTTTTCATTGTGAGATGAAGTATTGACTAAGGGGAGTGATACATATCACCATAGTATTATCACAAAGTTGTGATACAATTGGACTTTGATGTTGTGTAATAATATTATGACACTTTGTATAACAATACGAAAACATCTTGTTTTTATATATTGTTATAGCTACGAATCTTTAACAACTATGATGCTGAGTTGAACACGTTCAAAATCACTGGAGTACTTGGAAGTGACGAAGATTTCGAGTAATGTTGAAGAACCAAGGAAATCAAGCATTTGGATGAGAAGCTACAAAGTTTATTCATTTTGTAATCCATATGTATTGATAGTTTTGTCACTAAAATTGACAAAGGGGGAGATTGATAGAGCACTGCTCGGTCGAACTCGCAAGCGTTGTTATCTCAAGCTTGTTTGTCAAGTTTAGTTGCCAAAACTATAAGTCTTTGTTAGAGCACTGCTCGGTCGAACTCGCAAGCGTTGCTATCTCAATCTTGTTTGTCAATGTTAGTGATCAAAACTATAAGTCTTGATTTCTAGTCTACTTATAGTGATGTCTCGGACTAGGATAAATTGTGTAGTTGAGCATTAGACTTCACTGCGTCTATCAATTGAAGACGAAGAACTACTAAGGAGAGCTTGTGGAACTTCACCAACAAAAGGTATGTGAAGGCTAAAACTCATCTATCACTTGGAAAGTCTATTTCTACTCTACCTCCTACATTGAGACAAAAGTCGTATTACTATATAGTTGTCGATTATGCACATTTGAGATTTCGAGCTGAGTTTAATTCACTTACATATTTCTCGGAATATGTGTCTAAAGCTTTCGCTTCGATCAAGTTCATCTTATATTCTTGTTTAAAGTCAAAATATGATCATGTGAAAATTGCCGAGTAACATCTTACATGGTTTGTATGATACAATCATTTTGTGTTGCCTTGGAATGTTTCGTTATGATTATTTCAATAACTTGAAAAATTGCTTTGATGCTAATAGTGTGTGAAAACGGTTGTTGTCATCCTCTAAGAAAGTTTCAATGATTGAAATAGAGTTTAGAACTATTGGATTATAAACATAGTATGCATTCTTGCATGTATGTGATCCATGACCGTAACTAGAGTATGCATACCAGTATGACTGGAAATTTTTGTGTACCAAGTACACACATACTGTATGCATACTTTGTGTAAGGTATAGGTCCGAAAATTTCGCTGGGTTTTGGAAGTGTAATAAGGTATGCGTACCCATACTGCACAGAAGCTACTCAAGTATGCGTACACGTTTGCATACTTGAGTGGTTAAAGTTCTAAAATCGGTTTTTTCATGAACTAATACATTTATATATTAAGGAATGCATTCTTTGTAAACCGTGGCTATAATGTTCATGAATTGATTCGAGTGAATCAAACTGATTTTTGCTTCGATTGTGTTCTTGTATACTTCTATGAGAATATAGCAATTGAACAACTCTTTAACTAGTTTCATTTGAGTCATTTGAACTAGTTATGGTTAAGATGAATAAGGTTGATATGAGAGTGTTCATATAGCTAACCTCGGTTAACTACTATTGAGCCAACATGGTGTACACGTTTAGGTACGGTTACATTTAAACCTAAATGAAGGTACATTTCATTTGTGTATAATAAGCTAAGTTCGATCTAACGGTTGAAAGATATTAGCTTGAATCTAATCAGTTTTCATCTAACAAGTGAATATTGAATGCTTTGTTACCAAGGTAACTTAGATTGCAAACCTGGGATTTGAAAACTATATAAAAGAGAACTCTAGCAACTGGGAAACCTAATCCCACACCTCCGTGTGATATTAGTTTTATAAGCTAGAGTCGATTCTCCTTTAACCTTAGGTTTTTCACAAAACCTTGTGGGTTAACGACTTGAAGACTTCATTGGGATTGTGAAGCGGACCCAACTATTTCTCTGTAGTTGCGTGTTCTGATCTTACTTCTTCTATCGTGTTTGAGTATTATCTTTGCTAAGATTTGCTTGAGATTTATCTCGATAGGTAAGATTAAAAGGGCACAATACTCCAACCAAGTCAAGATCTTTGAAAGAACAAGAGTTGGAAGTAGAAGAAGAGACTTTCAAGCAAGAAGAAGAAGTTTTAGAACAAGGGTTCGGGTGAACAGAACCACCTTTTGAAGAAAAGAAAAGAAGCAATGGGTGATGCAAATCGTTCACTCAAGGACTTGGATTCTCATAGGCTTGATACACAACAGGGGTGTATTCAAACAAACTCTACTTTTGAGATCAAGCTTGTAGTTGCAGGAAATCCTACACTACACCCCTCACAAGAATCTATACAATCAAATCATTTTTAAGATGAGCAATTGTAATTTTTATTGATTAAATTCTTAAAATGCTTACAAGATGAAATGGAAATCGTTAAAGAAATTACAATCACTCCAAATTTTCTCTCTCTTAATGTCTTGCCCAACACTCGAAAAGATCTCTCCTTGAGAGACTTGTTCAACTCTTTATATACGGTAGTACATAGTGGATAGCCAGCTAAAATTGTCCTTTATTTTCGGGAATGACTTGAAATATCGCAAGTGTACAAAATAATCTACATGACTCTTCTAGATCTCGCTAGGTCTTCACATCTTTCTCGTGTTTGGGTGTCGTCATTCATTGCGTCATTTATATTACTTATGCGATACCTTGTAATGCGTAGTTTATTGATCTCGCGAGGTATTATGTCCGCGATATTCGATCCTACATCTTGCCTCTTATCATGTCTTTTCCCGAGAAGGAATGTCATGAAATTGAAGTATTTTGAAATCCTGCTTGTTCATCTTTATCTGTTTATTGATATGACCTCGTACTTTTATCGAAATTTATTACGTGTTTCTTCTTCCACTCTTTTCTTGACACGTCTCTTTCAACCGTTTATTCTTGACCATTCACGTCTCTTCTGCATGAAATGCATTTTATCTTCTCGAGAACTCTTCCTCGTATATAGTTTTCTCACCTCCTCTTCTTCTTTTACTTTCTCTCACGCAAATTTCTTCAAATTCTCCTCCTCCGCAATTTACGTTTAAAACTCTTGTAAATCTTCTTTTTCTTCTTTTTCTTGATCTTCAATTCTCTATTCATTTCCCATATCACGAGAATGTCCACCTGGTCGTAGATACGAAACCCTTTTGGGTGAGACTCAAAAGAATTTACAAGAGAGGGTTTCACCTTACTCACCATTCCCAATCAAGAATCTTCATCTATTACATGCACTTAAATTGTTTATTGATCATCATTGTGATGATCAAAAAATCATAATTTTGTTAGGTCAGCTCCTGCGGGTCTTTCCATTCCTCTCTGATCCCGACTTGCCCTTGTTCATGAAATTCTTTCTTATAAGAAGTTCTGTGATATCTTTTCAATTAAGTGGGGATTGCATCCGTTTAATACTTGAATTCATGTCATCGCGGCGCTGGTAAAGGATCTCTATATCTTTGATGATCGAGATCCTAAATTCACAAACTTGGAGATAGTTCTTTGAAAAGTATTACATTAGAAAACTTTTGAAAATTATGAAGTGATAAATATGAAGAATGAAGGTCTCGGCAGGGGTGCACGGTTGAAAAAGACATTCCCACGACAAGATACTCATGCAAGATATCGATTTGCACTCGGCAAGAACAATGTTCCTCGTCATTCCAAAGACGACAAATGGTGTGTCTTTGGGTATTTTTTGAACGGACCTTATATTTTAGGTTCCGATATACTCCTGCCGAGCCTACTTAAACTATCATCCACGGGTATTTAATTGGCGGAAAGCAAAATAGGTATATTTCCTAACCTTCACTTGCTTTGCAATCTTCACTTCCTCTTATATCTAATCTTGCGAACTTTTGAATTCTTAAAGCGAGAAAAAAAGTTACGAAGGAATCAAAAGCGAGTACCACAGCGATACTCCGTTCAATCACAGATGAAGTAAAGCGTTTTCTTTTGCTATTTTTAACAATATTGTTGCCTCTGTTTCTTATCTTCATTCGTGTGTGAAGATTGGTGTTGAAGTTAGGAGAAGAAAATTTAGAAGGCTGCCGAAGACCAAGGAAAGGGTAAAGGTTCTCTTCGCAAGGAAATCCTTTGCCCCATCTTCTAAAAGCGGAAGATTTGCTCCTTCTTCTCGCTCAAGTCCTCTATCAATGAGAGTTGATGAGGATGAAGACGAGTTGATGTTCCTTTTGCGGGAGGATCATCTGCTTGAATCCCCTATGAGCACTCTTGTCAGCCTATCTTCTCGATTCCATGCAATATTCTTCTTCCTTGTTCTGATTTCTTTATCATTGGATTATTCTGCCCCCAGCGCTGCTATTTCCTTGATTTCCATCGTTTGCCCATTTGAAGAGTCTCGGGGACGTAGGATATAACGATCTTCCATCATTTCTCTTCATAATGTTCTATGCACGGATTTTGCGCTTCTTCTTGATTTTTCTTCATCGGCATTTTAAGTAGGTAAAATTCTCCTTCTTTCCTCTCTAACCGATCTTGAGCTTGACCTTGTAGTGCTTCTGACCTTCCGCTTTTGTAATCTCATGTTTTCCATCCTCAACTCATGATTTTGTCTTGTCAAATTTGCACGTTCCTCCGCCTCTAATCGTCTTTCTTCATGTATTGTTTGTCTCAACGCCTCTAATGCTCGCGATCTCTTAATTTCCATGAATTATTTCTCCAATCCCTTCTCGGTCTCTCTCCTCTTGTCAATTGTTTACCAATTGTTGTTCTTCTCCCCTTTCGTCCACAGAGTCTGATCTCCAAGTATGCACGCTTACTCTATCATAATCCACAATTTTATTCGCTACTGGTTGAATTGGTGACTGAATTTGATTTTCTTCATTATTTCTTGTGTTCATTCTTGAGGATTCCCCCATTTCATTTCTCCTTTCTCCAGCAAGTCTCCTACTCCTTCTAACAGCTTGTTGGTTGTTCCGATGCATATCTTCTTCTAGCCATTTCTCAATTTTAGTAAGTTGTTGAAAATTATATGAAATTCCTTCCCTATTACTCCAAATTCTTTCAAATCACTGTGTCAATCTTCACTCAGTCCTTGTTTCTAGCGCCAATATGTAGTTGCAGGAAATCCTACACTACACCCCTCACAAGAATCTATACAATCAAATCATTTTTAAGATGAGCAATTGTAATTTTTATTGATTAAATTCTTAAAATGCTTACAAGATGAAATGGAAATC
Source organism: Papaver armeniacum (assembly GCA_023531295.1). Lineage (NCBI taxonomy): Eukaryota > Viridiplantae > Streptophyta > Magnoliopsida > Ranunculales > Papaveraceae > Papaver > Papaver armeniacum. Next base: position 35,788 of record JAJJWW010002239.1, read on the forward strand.
AGCTTAAAGAATTACAATCACTCCAAATTTTCTCTCTCTTAATGTCTTGCACAACACTCGAAAAAGATCTCTCCTTCAACAGACTTGTTCAACTCTTTATATAGGGTAGTACATAGTGGATGACAGCTAAGCTGTCCTTTATTTTCGGGAATGACTTGCGAAATATCGCAAGTGTACAAATATATAATCTCGCAGCTCTTCTAGATCTCGCTAGGTCTTCACATCTTTCTCGTGTTTTGGCTGTCGTCATTCATTGCGTCATTTATATTACTTATCTGCGATACCTTCGCAATGCTGTCGTTTATTGATCTCGCGAGGTATTGTAGTCGTGATATTCTGATCCTACAAAGCCGGGGTTGCTTAGAGAATTACCAAAGTTCCATGGCATGGTGAATGAAGACCCAAACAAGCATCTTATGGACTTCCACACCATTTTCATGGCCATGCTTCCAACGGATATTGAGGCGGACGGTGCAATGTTGAAAGCTTTTCGCTTTCTTGATAGAT